>KZ072499.1:9258-70106 GCA_002091845.1 Anopheles cracens
CAATCTAAAATAAGTTTGAATTTATTTGAAGAAAAGCACTACATGCTTCCCTCCCATACAGAAGCATTTCGTACGTCATTTTCATGCATATATTTCAATTTCCATTTCACTTACCGGTAGGAATAATATCTCCATTACCTTGTCCACTTCCAGCCTCCGACACGTATGTCACTTTCAACGACTGTTGTGACATTCAAATCGTCTTCCCGCACAAAACAGCGCGCATAGGCAACCGGCTTCCCCCCTCTGTCGCTTGCATAAAAGCGCGTTCGAGAGGGGCCCATTTGCAAGCCAAACGCAAACCACCGGGAGGAGATCGCACCTGGTTATGTCATGGGAGTGGGAATCTATCCGCACAGGTGCGGCCGGACACTGATAGTGGTGTGGTGTGGTGTGCTAATGCATATCTCGCTTCGCTTCGGCTGCTGCGACCAGCACACATTTCGTGCCCGGTGCTCTAGTTTACGCGCAACCGTTAGTTATATGACCGAAACCACCCTTGAACTTGACCCGGTAGCGAGGTGGAAATTAAATTACCAAGTCGTGAAAAGATCTCCGGACCGCCTGCTCGGAAGCGGCGGCGAGTGTGTCTTTTCTGTCCCAAAAACTAGTTTCACGTAACGGACTGGATTTATTTTATGACAGTTCCACCTCAGCTCAGGGTTCATCGCAAAACCCGATCGCCTCGAGCTGGTGTTTTACGAGCTATGATTGCTCACGGAAATAAAGTCGCACTGGTCCGTCGCGCCACGTGGAAGTGCATCGCATCTCGAATGCATTTCGATTAATGCACTTCACCACCTACTAAACTGCACTTTGTCGGTGGGATGGGAGCATGTGCGATGCTTGCAGTTGCATGCATGTGCATGCGCGCCTCGTGGTGCACGTGTTTCTAATCGTTTCTGCGGGTCGCGTATAGCGCTGCCCTGATAGGATGCTAATCTTGAGCGTCGACGGGGGAATCGATGAATCGATCGCGACCTGCGCGCGGTAATTAGTACGGCGACAAACCATTTTTTTTGCTACTTCGAATTCCTTCATTTAGTCATTTGCGAAAAATTAAAGATAATTAATTCACGGCACATTCGAACTCGAGCCATCAGCTCGAACTGGTTGATGCCGGATGAGGAGTTGTGTGCGATCAATCTACACTTCAGTTACAGTTAGCTGGAACCCACGTGAGCGTACAACGTTGTATCGCGGATATATCACGCTTCTCAAAGCATCTCGAAACAGAGTTTAAAAAATGAGTCGCATAGTTTTGCATGGTGATTAAAAAAAATATACTGGATTGTACAAGGAAGTGCCTGACAGTCCTGATCAGCCAAGCTTGAAGCGCTTATTACAGTTAATTCTAGAACGTGTGTATCGATAAGCTGTTTTGTCCATGAATCCAAGACGTAATGGATCGTCGCATCACCATAGCCGGAATTAGGCGTTTTGTGACGAAACCCCTTCAACACTTCAAGCGGAGGATCCGTTATCTCGCAATACTCCATCGACAAAGGCTAATGATGCTTAAGCAAGTCTTACGATTCACGATCGTTCTTAGGTAATAGAGATACGCTCCTTCTTCAAGTCAAGCTCACCTGATCGGCCAACAGCAGCCGGTCCTGTCATGAACTCACAATACGCCAAGTCTTCCACCACACTTCAGGAGCATCTTCAAGGTTACCACATCGTCGGAAAAGAAGAATGATGCCCGGGGTGTCAAGAAGAGACAGAAAAAAGCACCCCACCAAATCCCTCCATGCTGTTGATACCGAATCGCGCGATGTCGGTGTCAATCAAGAGTGGGCTTTTTGTTTGGATTTCGTTTGATGTCGGAACTACCTCAACTGACACCTGGTGGCAGCAGCGCATGCTACCACAACGGCCACCGGAATAAGCGGAGCAAACAAATTGACAAACAAAGAAACTCCATTACGTCGTAAGGGCCTTAACCTAGGCTAAGGGCTTAACGCTTGGTTTCGCCCAGGCAAAGTAATGTGAACCACAATTCCACGAGCCCTGACGCGCTGACAAGGGAAACCCGAACAATCATCACCAGAGGGCGATTTCATTTTCATACGGTTGTTAAATTTAACAATGTTTGCATGCTGCGCTGTCCGGTTTGGTTCACCTAACCCGGCCGGCCTCCCCCCCTGCCAGGGCACGATTAGGATTGATCGCAATTAAAAGCATGATCTCATTCGTTGCCCGAGGGAGTCCTCATCACTCAATGTTTTCCCATATGTGGGACGGTTGGGGAACGCATGCTGGATCCGTCTTCGCGTCCGTCGGAGGTAAGGCAACGGCACGATAACGAGCACTCGACGACTCCCGGATGCGAAACGACCTCCTTCAAAGGTTCAACGAAACTGTGTCTCGTGATGAGCGCAGATGATGACCGGGCGACCGATTGAAACCGTGATGCTCCAACGTCTAATCCACCAGCGATGAGGAGGAGAGAACGTTGGAACCGAGTTGGGCTATCATTCATTCTTTTTAAACGAAAAACCAAACACATTCTTAGTGCAAAATAATAATAATTGCAGTTTTTAATGTAATAAACTCGATAGTCCAAAAGAACCATTTTTTATTAAATTTATCAGAAGATACCAGGACGTTTCCCATAGAACACGCATCAGCTACAGATATGCAACAGGATCTAATATCATCCCAATGGGTACGTTAGTAACAAAAAAAAACAGAAAACGATTGTTTCGCCAACATTACTAACAGCTCTCGTGATATGTAATTGGTTGCTGCTTTTTATTGCCCACTCGTTAGCATTTTTTCCCCCCTGCACACATGTGAGATAGGTCATTTTTTATTATTATCCACGAGCACAGAAAAAAAACTATTTCCCCAACCGAAAAGATGAGCAAGTGAAACATTAATAGTGATTACATAATCAACACCTTCTCGCGTACAGAATGCAACCTATTAGCGGTTGGCAGGAGTGTGTCGAAAGAATTAAAGGGTGTTTTTTTATCATCGGTGGGAACGAATTGATCGACCTGCGATAGAAAAAGGTCACAGTGATAATTGAGATAAAAAAGGAGATAAAAAACTGAGTTCTAATTTTAGCAACTACTCACAGGAGCACGAAGGGAGCGAAGCCCGAAAAACAGACTATTGTTGTACGCTATCGATGGTCAGTGAACTTTTTCCGATACAACAATTGGGGGCTCACAAAGTTCAAGCCCACAATTCTGAACAAATGCTAAATGGTACGGCTGCCGAAATCGGTAGGGAAATTCGCTTCGTCACGTGCCCCGACGGGTAGGTCCAGGATACAGTGCGATGAGCATGATTGGTTCGATCTTGATTGTGCATGAGTTAGCGCAAATGTTTTGCGTGTGAAGTGTACGGTTCCGGTATCGTAATTAAAGAATGTCGAATTCCATTGCTTTTTGGAGCGGTTTATAGGTGTTCATTGTGTTTTTTTTTTGCTGAGCAGGTTGACCTGCCTTAATATATAGAAATTTTGAAAAAGTTGATAACACAAAACATGATGGCATCGAACATGTCCTGGACGTTTAATAGTAGCCCCGCCCATCTTGACACGATAGGAAAGATGTTAGTATGAATACAGCATTTTTCATCCATTCTTGATCAGTTCCCAGAGTTATATGAATTCGTAGTATCCAATCGTGAAATCACGACAATCACGACAAATCACGACCCAATTTCAATCTTGAAATCGTTCCACCTATTCGTGAAATTACATTTTTCGAGTACGGTATCCATCTTCTGTTTAAAGTGTCAGATTGAATACATACAATAACGACATTGTATTGACTTGCTCGATGTCGATCTTTGAACTACGCATAATAACCACTTCAAGAATGGATGAAACGATTTCAAGATTGCGTGACACGATTGAATGCTACGAATTTATGAAACACTGGGAACTGTTCAAGAATTGATGAATCATGCTGTAAGTCTAGTAATGGTTGCAGGAATACAGCTGGGACCCGCGTTCATAAAGAATGATAGAATTGATTTAACAAAATGCCGAAGTTTTTTTATTTTGAAGATTTTTTTAAGTTTTAAGAACCGTTTTAAGATAAGATTTAAGATATAACTTTATGTAGAATAACCTGTAGAATCATATGAACTTATTGTTAAATAAATTCCGCGATCGTATGCTAGGAGTACAACTAAGAGTGCAACATATGCTATGTATTATCCTAGGAGAAACCATTTCCGGTTCATGTTGGCGATACACCTATAACGAATATAGCAAAGTTAAAATCGAAGCTATGCTAAGCTATTATAAAAATAGTAATCCTCCTAATAATCACAAGACTCAAAAAGATTCAGTAATTACAAGACTCAACTATTATATCTTCTCTACTATCGGCTCGAAATCAAGGCTTTTAAAACCCTATATTAACAAACAAGCCTCGAGTATGGTATTAGTGTAACTTAATATGTTAAGCAACACAATTTGCTTTCTTTAATTTAATGTTTAGTTTATAAATAGTCTATATGATGAGCGTGAGAACAAATGAGCGTTGGAGCCTCCACAGATAAACAGAACTCGTGACAATTGTGAAAATATATATGGAAATAATGAAATAAGAAACGAAGTAGAATCTAAAAGAATAACAATAAGAAATAAAAATAAAAGTAGCTAAAAAGCAATTTAAATACATAAAATTATTTACAATTGCGAACATCTATCAGATGACAGATTTTCATGATGAGTGAGTAAGATACAGTGAGATATGAAGTGAGCATCGGTGAGAAAAATCGCATACTCGTGAATTGAGAGACGCAACAGCTGATCAGCTCCAACGCGCCATCGAGAGACGGACGTGAGAGTAACCAATCTTAGTAGACCCTTGCCCTCTCGCACTAGCCTCAGAATCGCTCTCGCAGCATCCAACGGCCGCACTCACGATCTCCGCCAGATCATGCTCAGCAGCAACAACATACTGCTCTCCGGAGCCGTGCCCCCTTTACTACCGGCAGCTACAAGTGAGCGTGCCCGCACCCCGAGAGAGTGTTGTGCAAATTTATGTAATTCCCATATAACTCTACCACCAGCATCGGGCGGACTGTCAGTTTATGCACAGCCTTTGCCGGGGAGTGTGCCGACACCGCAAGCAACGCGCGTGAGCCCGCTGAAAGAGTTGTGGGAAGGGTACGACCAGAGGACAGTGAAGTTTGCGTGCCGTGAAGGTGGTGGTGTGTTGCGCCGGTCTTTCGAATGGTGGTCTTGTGTGCGATTTTGTGCCAGAAACAGCATCCAAAGCCGGTCGGTGTTGCGCAAGCAGTTCGGTGCGCCCGCTCAATGTTAACGACGCCCGCGGAACACCACGCGCGAGCGCTAAAACAGCTGCTAACAGCTGCATCCGAGGAAGCGGCGCAGCTGATCTTGTGCTGATCTCGAAAGACAAACCGAACCGGGTCGATGATCATCCTCACCGCCAGAACAACGCAAGTCATCGATGGAAGTACAGTGTGAAAATAGATCGATGAGTGCATGATTCGACGCGTCTGCACGTCCTTGGCCGAAGGTGGCGCAACGCTCCGCGCTGAAAGGGTTCAAGAAAAGTACATTAAAGCTGCACTGATTGCGTAACGTCACAGGCTCTTTCAAGGACCCGCATCGCCTTCCAGAGTGAAGTGAGCCGACGGTGATGTAATTTATCCCAGTCACTCTCGTCAGAGACCGGGCCGCCGAGAATCAAGGTTCAAAACTTTCTTCAACCTTTCCTCGGAGCGTTTCCGAGCACGTCGTCCATTTTTACCCGCCTATTTTTAAAACAACCGCATCATCGCACACGCATGATTCATTGCAGTAGGCACGATAATCGTAGTCGGCCGGGTTGACACTGTCAACGCTACAGCAACCGCTGCGCTGGTGTGCGGTTTATTATTGGACGGTAAATGTCAATCAATTCCGCATGTGTGTAACCCTTTTCGCTGAGCGGCGACTAGCAGCATCAATGCGTGCGTTTCAGTGTTAAATAATATCTCTCGTGCTTAAACATTGGCGCGGCGTGGTGAAGTCGTTCCCAGGAAAGTTAGAGGGATTTAGGCTCGACGCACATACAAAAACACAAAATGCAAGCGTGAAGGTGCAAGTGCAACTACAGCGAAGTGAACACAGCCGCGAAAAGCAAGCAATGTGATATAAGCCTCGCTAACATAGTTCGTGATAAACTACGTATTTTGTTGGTAATACCCTCGGCAAAAAAAACGCCTCGGAAGGAGTCCCGGGGAGTTACTTGGTTTGGATTTTGTGACGGTGCGAACACAAAAGCGACGCCGAACCATCAAACATGAGCTTCAACACCTTTATGCAGGTAACTATCCCGTGGCCAGATGATGTAAGAAGGGCTCAATTAAGATATTAGCAAAGTACATGGGGCATGGGAGACACGGTGTGCTATGATTTGCGGTTTACACCGTCTTTTCTTCGGGCACGACGTCCCTCGGGAGGTGTGACCTTTCTGGCAGGGCAATCTCGAGTAAACAGGGCAGTAATAACAATAGGTACTATTATCATTATTATGCCCGTAGCGAACAGCATAAGTACACCGTGATGAATGATGCATGTCAAATTGTCCTAAATGGTCTCAACTTACGTATTGATGTTTGTGGAATAATATAGTGATTATTAGTGTGCCACATTATGAAAATATATATACTCATTACAGACATCATCAAATACATCGTTAAAAATTGGAACACAAATTTGATACGTATCAAAAGACTTAAGCGACGAACCCGAAAATTGTTCATAGTATATTTAGCCAGTTTATCACGCCGAGTTTTATCACTTTTATTTGAATTCGTCTTCATATCATACCGAGCGAACAAAGTCGCAAAGCTACACACAAAGAACCCACGTGGAAACTGGCACACTGCAACCACCTCACCGGCATTATCGACAAGCGATACTGCACAATCTGATGGATGTGCATCGCATACCCCGCGCACTCATCTGCCCACAACTGCAGAAGAAAAACAATTTTGCAAGACAAAACGCAGAAAAAAAGAACTACTCATCCACTCCTCGCACATTGCACGACTCGTTTTTCATTCAGCGCTTCGAAAGCTATTCACAGGCACTATCATGCGATTCACGCTTGCACCGACCAATTGCAGCCCATTTGCAATACGGCACACTACGCGCGCACATGGCTGCAGTGTGATGGATTTTTCACCACAAAACCGACCCAATGGAGGGAGGTAAGAGCGAGAAAAGGCACCGAAATTTGCATATGCGAACCGTGCTCGAACCACCGTTTGGTTTGCGGTGCTATTTGTCTTATCGAAAGTCTTCAAAGAAAGACTTCAGATGGTTCGCTCCCCCCAGAAGTGGAGGTATACGGTATTTTGCAATACCATCCAAACGCCGACCGCGCAGGCGTGATCGACTGAAAATGATCAATAAAGTCTTATTTTGGTGCGCTGAAGGTGGGATAGTTTGTTTATCGATGAACGATTACGATTTATTTTCTGGTTTGCTACATAAGGCATGCTGCAGAAAAGTAAGGAGGAAAATACAGCGTTGAAGTAAAGTATTCATGAACTTTTGAACATTTTGCAATTCGCATACTATTGAAAACGTAGAACAGATGAGCAGAGGGGCATAATTGATGAATAAACCCCATTGCTAATGAAGCATCATGAAACACAAAATCATCTTTAATAGGATTATTTATCTTTGATTTCACAACCGCTCATGGACCACATTACATAAATGACCTTTTAAATTTATGACGTACGTCAATATTTCTCACCCCGGAAAATCAAATCATCCAATTTCGTATAATTGAATGGTGTCAAAGCAAAGCAAACATCAGGAAGTTGTATCTTTGCGCTCCCTTTCTTGTTTCTTTCTTCAAATCCGGAAGTATCCAAATTTCAAATGCGATGTCAAACATATAGGCAACCTCTGATCTTCTCACCACAGAAATGATCAATACTGCCAACTCAAATTGACTGTTACACAGAGCGGTATGCCTGACACCGTGTATCCGAATGGCAATGAAAACATTTAAATACGGTGCACAAAGCGAGGTGAGTAAAAATAGGCGACCTTCTTACCCCGCCAGTGCTAAACCGAAGGCCAACCGTTTTTCCAGTAAACGCTCCAATTTTGCTCGTCACTGACACCGGGCAAAACCGTGCCTCCTGATCGCGGCATCGCAGCTTAACATTTAGATCAGCTGTTCGAATGCGCCACGGCTAGGCCAACGTGCCCACGAACACGTATCGATTTCTCCGCGGCGTTGGTGAAGAAGATGATGATGATGGTGATGCTGATGGTTGTGCTTTTTGCGTGCTGCTGCCTCCATGCTGTTCATCCATCCATGCAGCGGCCAGAGTGACGATGATCGATCATTACTGCTGTGTTGGCGCAATTTGCATCTTCCGTTCGTGAGATGGTAGTTCAATGCTGATCGTCCGCTCTCCGGGCCACCGGAGGCACACAAACTTCCTGCCCTCGGGTCTGTCCGTGTTAATACAACCAGCACTCCCTAAGAATACTCGAGAACTAGAGCTCATCGGCAACGGGTGTTATGCAAAACCGATACCGGCACTCCGAACATTCATCAGGCATATAAAACACAATCGTCATGTTCTAGAATGGAAGCATCGTCTCTCCATCGCACAGTGACATACATTGGGAATCAAAAGCGCAAGAACCAAGGCAAGGATTGCCGAGCGATGCACAGCAAATGCGCTCGCCTGCTGGTCATAGCGGTGTTGGTATTTGTTTTATATTTATTGTGCGCGGAATGAATGATCGCTCATCACGCGATTCTGCCTGAAAGGGATGTTAGATTTTTATCAATAAATTAAAAACAAGATGCTTTATCAACCATCTGGCAGTTGTGTTAATAAAGACCGCACCGTACCAAATTTAATTATAAACATATTTAATTAAATGTCAGATCCACTGATTGTGATTACGGGTATAACTCATTTTTCGCAAATTAAATCGTCAGTCTATCTGTCTGTTGAAATTTTATACGAAATAAAATTTATCGAGATTTGCTCTTTTTATACAAAAGACTTAAGCGACGAACCCATTTTTACATTTTGTTTCTTGCCTTTTTTTAAACTTAAAAAATATATATAATTTTTTTTATTTAATAATTATTCCAAAGACGATTAAAGACAAGTTAAAAAATATACACGAATGAGAGAACCCTAAAGAATGATTCGTATGAAGCGATAACGAACCTGAAAGTTGCAACATATCAAAAGACTTGAGCGACGAACCCGAAAAATTCTATCAAACCATTTCAAAGCCATTCGGCGATTACGATTTGTCACGTGTAAACGTTGCTCCCATGGGGTGTGCTGCTCCGTTGCACAAACATTTCTGCGTCCCATTCTCACAATGGGTGTTTCGTTTGCCCTTAAAACGTTTTAATTAACCTGTCCGCGCCGGGCGGCACCAGCAGCGCCCTGACCATTAGAAACATTGCAAAACCATCCCGTACGCCGGCCGTTTGCTGGCTCTGACTGCGCATATCTTTCCTCACCCGGGCGTATTGCGGCACGCGATAGCGATCGGCAGCGCAGGCAGCGTGCGTTTTTCGCTCCTTTCTTCCACGACGATGACGGCGATGATGGGACACGCGCGATATCGCGTTGAACGCGTCAAACGCGTACCAAGCGCGCCGTATCGCCCTGAAGCAACCCTGCGTCGCTACACATTGTAGATCCGAGCAGTTGGTCAACGTCACCGGAGTACACGCCGTCTAGTAGACAAACTTCTTAAGAAGGTCGGTTTCATGCACACCGGTATTTTCTTGCCGACTGACTGGTGCGCTCGATTTTGCGAGGATCGATGGCGTGCTTATCGGATGCCATCCATCCATCCGTCCGCTGGGTCGGCTGCACCCATCGTGTGCTGCGTGTAAAGACGCATTTGCTAAACGCTCAAATTGCCCTGAAATGCTCGGTGCAACATTGGCCGTTTGTGGGTCACTTCGAAGGGAGCTTGGCTAACAACACACGTTCCAACAGGGCGCCTTCGGCCAATGATAACAAAGACATTTCTCGGTTCCTTTTTTAATCTACTTAGCGAGTGAGCGAGGGCGATTGCGCGGTGACATGCGGTATCGCGTAAAAAAAAAGGTAAAGAGTTCACTGCACTCGCTCTACCCGTCGTGGCCAGCATTTCCTAGGATCGACATAACGTGTCTCCGCTAGTGGGCTAGGTTCGTGATTTAGATCTTAGCCCCCACCCATTTGTGGGTCGCCGGCAACCACGGTGAGATTAAATGATTGATAGAAATTGAATGACAATTCATTCCGCCTCTTTTTGCTAATACTTTTCCGACATGAAAGGCTCGCATCTGGGCTCGCGTGTGCCTGTGCCTTTCGTCAGGATTTTCAAGCTTTTGGTTCGTGCGGGCGGCTCACTGGGGCGGGTGAGTATTATGCAACTCGACACTCGGTGACAATTTCACTTTCTCTGTGCATTATGCCCCGATGCATATAATCATGCGCGAGCCATTTTATCTCGGCTCCAGCAGCACGAAGCAACGCAATCGATCTAAAGTAGTATGGCATGAGATGAATAGGTTATAGGTTGGGTAGTTTTACTTGCTATAGTTTTAAATTTGCGAATGAGAGGCTGGTTAAAAGTTTTATTTATTACAATAATCCTAAAACTTTAATAATACTAAACGCATACAAACGAAAAAAGTAGGTCAAGCTTAACATACAGCGGAACAACCCTAACTAACCGTTCGTTGACCGTGTTCATAGCATCCACCAAAAAATGGCGCCTGAGTTGAATATTAATAGCCACGATTAACGTACCCAGTTAGATACTACTGGCAGCATCCACTCGACGACACCCGCAACAGTACGTGACCCCTGCACCTACTGCGCTTCGTACAACACACCACCTAACACCCAGTGCGTTCGGGTTTCTGACTCAATGTGACGAAAATAAATCAAACCTCAAGATCCGGGCGCCTTTGTGCCGACACGTTCTGAAAATAGGCACCCCACAAAGCGTCACCGACGTGGCGCTCAGCAAAACCCCACCCTAAGCAACCACCTGCCATTCGTCACACTGGTCAACGGTACTCCTGTTGTTAGAAGGGAAGACAAAAATAAGAAAACAGGGTCGTAAAATCCGCTTCGTCTAAAAATATCGCCTCACCGGAACCGAGCTGGAGAATGAGTAAGTTCTGCGCCCGATGGGGGAGCTAAAACGGTCTATCCGTATTCTTCCAAATATGGCCGATGGAGGATTGTAAACTCACGTGCCAGAATCGAATCAGACTAGTCGGTGACACCTTAACGACGAAGCAAAAAACAAAACGCCACAATCGAAAACGGGATCTTATCTAAGTAGCCATGACGGAAAAGGCTTACGGAGGTGGCAATAAAATGCCGATTTTGCAGAGCCCAAGCCGGATCACACGCCTACAGCGGTTGGTATTCTAAATGTGACGCACTGTTGTTGCCGCGAACGTCGACGACGTCTTGATCCGGGTCCGGTAAAGTGCATTTGATCTTATCGCTTCTCGCGCTGCTTGCGCTTCGTCATACCTTGCGCTATCACCTTGGCAGCAGTACGCCACTACTGTCTACTACGACTACGGCTAATTTCGTGCGACAAATAGTAAGCGTCGGTTGCAGCAACGATCATGAAACCCCGCAAACGTTAATTACTGTTAGCCAAACTTTGCGCACAAACCACAATAGGAAAGTTATCGGGCTCGATCAATCTTTATCTTTCACCTGAGAAACGACGAGGAACACCTCGGGGGAGGGGTTAATGTGTCCACTACCTACATGGGAGCAATTTTCTCCCACTAATAGCGCCGAACAGAGCGCCTTAATTTGTGCACCTGGCAACGTTGTACGTTGTGTGCCGTTGTCTTCAATTTATTCAATCATGTGTGACATAAACAGAAAGGGGGCGAGAGAGTGTAATGCTCGCGCTGTTTCGAGCAGAAATATTTTAGCTCACTTAAAAGGCTCTACTCAGCACTTGGCAGCGTCTGGGAAGAGTGGGAAAACCACCCCATAGAAGCGGGCTCCCATTGCAACACTTCTAAGGGCTTTCGGGCTTGGAGAGGCCTGTGGCTTTGGGAGCGCAGCAAGAAAACAACATAAGCAAACGCTCCCTCTAACGTGGCGGCGGGTAATGTGTTCATTTGTTTTATGTCTGTGTTTGTTGGAACGCTGAAAACCACCCCACCGCTTGTGGTGCTTTGTTGTACAACGTTGCTACCGCAAAAGCAAATGGGATGGATCGGTGCCGGGCATTCGTGGCCGAAGAAGACAGCCATTGCGCGTGTTCTAACGCGCGTTCCAGTAGCGGCGGTCATTATCAGAGCCCGTTGATTGGATTGGATTGTCAGTGTAGTGATCGGTGCTTTGCAAAAGTATCACTAAATAAGCACTTTGTTAGTGTGATATACGCGTATGATGCTGCTTATGGGTTATTCGTGAGCCGCAAAGCGATAAAAAAGCGCGTCGAATTTCATAAATCACAACAAGTCTTTTTGCATTCATACCATTCCTTCGGTTGCTTCCTTCGTATTTGCTCGTTTTTCCCTCTGTTTCAGTATTCCTTACAGTTTGGTACAAAGTTTCGTACTGCATATCTTTTACAGCAAGTATTACATTCTAATATGCATATGTTTCGCAAATGTGGGTTTTTACCGTGCGGGTTTTCACGCTCTCTGTCTGACCTAACTTGACCGCAGTCTGTACCAGCACCATCTGGAACGATTTAACGATTCGGTTTTCTAGTTTTTTTCGATTATTTTTAGTTTGCGAAATTTCTGCTCACGACCTACAGACTGACTGACAAGAAGGAATTGAAGTATTAGTCAGACCACCCTCTGGGGCGGTAGATGTTTTCTGGAATAGAGCAAACTTCCTAAATCGCCCTACACGCATGCGTCACAGTCGTGCCGGATACGGTCGTTTCTTACGATCATAAATCAGATAGCGAAATAAGGTCGAACACTTGGTGGCTAGAAGTGCGCAAGAATGGACTCAATGCGGGCGCAAATTCGCTTACAAATAGCCTTAGGCAAAATATCTGCTACATATGATCTTCCATACACGTTTTAAAATATATTCACTGTCGGGAGTTTGAATGACCAGGTATGAAAGAACATAATCAAGTATGGAAGAACATCGCTGATTGTGAGTTACTAATGATAATAAGAAAACGCTGTTTTCCATATTATCATTACGTGAAATAAGCTTAACAAATTCCACCCAGAATTCCTCGCGGCCACCTAGCGTACCGATTGCATGCCGCAATAAAACATCTGTCAACAAGATTTATACTCACCGAGCCGAAGAAAATCATAAATTAATTTTCAACATCTTCCATCACACGGCACGCGCATAGAAGACTCACTTCACCACAAAAGGGCTTACGGAAAACACGGTACAGCAGACAACAGCACCAACACCGCACCGACAAAAACCCAAACAAACCGAACCGTCTCCCGCCAGTGCGGGCGTTTAAGTCTCTCTGTTCCGCGGTTTCTGTGTCAGTGGGTGATGAAGCGCATTACAGTTCCTTCTTGGGGAGATCGGTGCGTTGCCCGCCTGCCTGTGGGGCTTGCTGTGGCGGGACGATGCGGGTTGGTGGAATTTTATTTGGACACCAACACCACCACCGCGTCGTCGGCGGGTGCGAACGAGCGCTTCACACCAGCCCACCAGGCCACTAAGCTACGTGACGATCGTGGAGTGCGACAGCGGCGATTGTATGGTTATTGTATGCTAAAACGACGCAGCATTTCGGAGTAGATGCTCGAACCCGAAATCGAACGCCGCCGCGATGGCCTTCAGGATTGTTACGAGAAGTGAAGTGAAAATGGGAGAAAATGCAAATGGGTGCAATTGAAAGCAAATAACTCAGTTTATCACAGCATCCATGGGCCGAATAGTTTATGTCGAGTGCCGACATTTACACTCGCACATGGAAGTAGAAATTCGTTGATCATCAAGAAGTAGAATGATAAGGGAAAGTTCATACACTTGCATGATTTGTTTAGTACGAACAAGAATACCTATACTGCCATACGACTCCATGCATTACTAACCTTTAGACGACCCGTCGGAAAGTCGACATTTCCATCACGATCCGCATGCCTTTGTCGGTGAATGGTTTTAATTGCGCTGTGTATGCGGAACGTGGTCCCTTGCGAAGTCAGGATTTCGCGCATTCGCGCGAGTTTTGAAACTCACCGCCAACTGCGACACTGCCGCCGTTGACCTCTTGGGCCAAAGAATTTCCTCCACGACCCGGTGTGCGGTTTGACATACAACGATAGCACACCTGTGTCTTGTTCAAAAGCCCAGCAACCACGGTGTGATTTGGTGACCCAAATCCATTTCGGAGCATCCTGCGCCACCATTGCCTGTCAGTTATTTCTACAACCCGTACGTACGACAACTGCACTCGTGATGCTACTGTTGGCAGATGTCACACCACTCGTACCCGGGTACGGTTTTGTGGTGTAATGGGCTGATCTTCCTACCAGCATTAGGAGCTACCTCCTCCGTAACCCGCTATGGACAACCCTAAACGACAACAGAACGATTATCGTAAAACAGAACGACGGTGATGCAACCGGTTGCTGTGTTGGACCGAGATGATCATGCTGGGTGTTGTGTGTCTAAATAGTTGTGTGGTTTCAAAGTTATGGTATGATGATAGTGAGTCATTCACTTCTTTTCTGAGATTTGACTCTCATGCCAGTTTTCAAATTTTTCAGAAAATATGTGCAAATATTTAACGCACAACACAGTCGAGACCTAAATAGACTTGTACGTCGCTTAGAAAGAAAAAATGCACAATGAGATTTTTACTGCCATACGACTCCATGCATTACTAACCTTTAGACGACCCGTCGGAAAGTCGACATTTCCATCACGATCCGCATGCCTTTGTCGGTGAATGGTTTTAATTGCGCTGTGTATGCGGAACGTGGTCCCTTGCGAAGTCAGGATTTCGCGCATTCGCGCGAGTTTTGAAACTCACCGCCAACTGCGACACTGCCGCCGTTGACCTCTTGGGCCAAAGAATTTCCTCCACGACCCGGTGTGCGGTTTGACATACAACGATAGCACACCTGTGACTTGTTCAAAAGCCCAACAACCGCGGTGTGATTTGGTGACCCAAATCCATTTCGGAGCATCCTGCGCCACCATTGCCTGTCAGTTATTTCTACAACCCGTACGTACGACAACTGCACTCGTGATGCTACCTCTCGCAGCGTCCCTTTTGACAAGTTTGAGATCCCAAGCGTAACGTGTGCGAACGCTCGTCTTCTGTCTCGATGACCCACTGAATCCCGTAACTTGGCCACCGTTGAGTGGGGAAAGTCACTATCACCAGCACGGCACCGGTGTGCAATTTGACACCAAGCCTACCACTCATCTGCGATGCCCTTCATTCCGCGCCTGCCGGATACAGATTATGTTACACACGCCGAGACCCTCGCCCGTAGTATGTCGCACAAAACTACGACCGGCAGCGTTTCTCATACTTTTTAATGGAGCAATGACTGTGCGATCTCCCGCCGGTTGCAGCCTCTACTACCATTACAACGATAACTGCCACTTCCAGGCCAACCTTCCCCACCACCCCCGGTGGTCATCACCCTTGCTGCCGTCGCATCGCGCCCACTTTCAAGGGAGCTTTTGCTGACCTTGGCATAATTATGCAATCAGCTGTGCACGAGAGGCCCCACGAAACGACCGGCGCCAGCAGCGCGGGGCGTGGAGCGGCTTTTAAGTTCATCTCCACGCGAGGTGCGGTAGCCGCGCGCGAAAAAGATTATCGTAACCGCCCTGAACCATCATCGTACATAAGCGCTAAGGTGGTGAGCGAAGAAGAAGCAGCAGCAGCAGCAGCAGCAAAATGCATGATGTACGTAAAGTTCCGCGGGTACTACGATGAGCTGTAATCGTCACTTGTCCCCGGTGGCGAGTTGGAGGCAATCGCGACCCTCTCTTGACGGAACAAATTATCATGTTTTCTTTGTATTTTTCTTCATTTTTTCACGACCACCGTGATTATTAGCCTACTGTGTACCTCGACTCGGGCTGATGATCTTTACGTTAGATCAACATGCGAAAGCGAACCGTTATTTAAGCGTTTCATCGTAAATTTCACTGTCAAGCTTCATAACTTTAATAATGTTGACATTTAGTCGAAAAAGACATTAGGAAAAAGTGTTTTTATGAGACTAATCCAACGTGGTTTTTACGATTTGTTTGTGTATTCGCAGTATTAGTTGGTAAGTTGAGTTAAATTAAGTTCTCCTGGTGCGTCTTCTTTGCGAACTCGATAGTTTTCATATATTTGGTAGAAAACTTCGTTGAAGATCGATATATTTTTATCCTATATGCAAGATATATTGACCAAACGAGATTGATCGGTAGATTAGGGTTCAACCTGACAGCCGCCAGTCATCGGCTCGAAGTCGAGCAGTTGATGTCGTGGAGTTTTTGTCAGGCGGTAGTTAAACTCATCATGGACGCCCGTTTAGTCGATCGAGAGGTGGTGTATCGATCGATTTGAGACAAACAATAGAAGCGATTTTCTCTCGCAGCGTCCCTTTTGACAAGTTTGAGATCCCAAGCGTAACGTGTGCGAACGCTCGTCTTCTGTCTCGATGACCCACTGAATCCCGTAACTTGGCCACCGTTGAGTGGGGAAAGTCACTATCACCAGCACGGCACCGGTGTGCAATTTGACACCAAGCCTACCACTCATCTGCGATGCCCTTCATTCCGCGCCTGCCGGATACAGATTATGTTACACACGCCGAGACCCTCGCCCGTAGTATGTCGCACAAAACTACGACCGGCAGCGTTTCTCATACTTTTTAATGGAGCAATGACTGTGCGATCTCCCGCCGGTTGCAGCCTCTACTACCATTACAACGATAACTGCCACTTCCAGGCCAACCTTCCCCACCACCCTCTTTTCTGAGATTTGACTCTCATGCCAGTTTTCAAATTTTTCAGAAAATATGTGCAAATATTTAACGCACAACACAGTCGAGACCTAAATAGACTTGTACGTCGCTTAGAAAGAAAAAATGCACAATGAGAGTTTTACTACAACTTATATCTTTAAAACTCTATTCATAAATAACTTAAACATGACTCTTTAAAAATTAATAACAATTTGATTAATTTCTCACAGATGAGCTAGTCTCTACTAGGAATCAGTTGATTATCGGGATAGAAAAAATCTTAAATTCCAAAGAATCAAGCGATATGATACATCTAAATAATCAAGTCAATCAATTTAATGCCAGAAGCATTAGATTCGTCATCGATGAAAATCGCAGATCGCCGATTCCATTGCTTCATTTTGCAATGACAATCGCATCGATACCCAAACCCTTCTCGCAAACTCTAATGACTCAGATTCTGCTCTACCGCCATGCCTCACATTCAATGCGCCTTTCCAGCGTTATTCCCAACCTTCAAACAGTTCTGTCGTCCGTCACCCGTCTGCAATCCCAGCTCGTACGAAACCAAGAAAACCCCATGCAGATCACAATCGATCTATTCTTCCGAGTGGTCGTGGCGGTGATCGCGTAAGCCAAGAATTTGCCTCTGACAGCTTCTGAGCCACACGGTACCAATCGACTCGGCTTCCAATCGATCGAGCGCGTATCGAACGCCGATCGAGAGTGCCGAGAGGTGCCTTCGGGTGCTGCCACTGATCCGGGAAGGTCGGGGTCGATGCAATTGTGTATGCGGAACGTGGTCCCTTGCGAAGTCAGGATTTCGCGCATTCGCGCGAGTTTTGAAACTCACCGCCAACTGCGACACTGCCGCCGTTGACCTCTTGGGCCAAAGAATTTCCTCCACGACCCGGTGTGCGGTTTGACATACAACGATAGCACACCTGTGTCTTGTTCAAAAGCCCAGCAACCACGGTGTGATTTGGTGACCCAAATCCATTTCGGAGCATCCTGCGCCACCATTGCCTGTCAGTTATTTCTACAACCCGTACGTACGACAACTGCACTCGTGATGCTACTGTTGGCAGATGTCACACCACTCGTACCCGGGTACGGTTTTGTGGTGTAATGGGCTGATCTTCCTACCAGCATTAGGAGCTACCTCCTCCGTAACCCGCTATGGACAACCCTAAACGACAACAGAACGATTATCGTAAAACAGAACGACGGTGATGCAACCGGTTGCTGTGTTGGACCGAGATGATCATGCTGGGTGTTGTGTGTCTAAATAGTTGTGTGGTTTCAAAGTCTTATGGTATGATGATAGTGAGTCATTCACTTCTTTTCTGAGATTTGACTCTCATGCCAGTTTTCAAATTTTTCAGAAAATATGTGCAAATATTTAACGCACAACACAGTCGAGACCTAAATAGACTTGTACGTCGCTTAGAAAGAAAAAATGCACAATGAGATTTTTACTGCCATACGACTCCATGCATTACTAACCTTTAGACGACCCGTCGGAAAGTCGACATTTCCATCACGATCCGCATGCCTTTGTCGGTGAATGGTTTTAATTGCGCTGTGTATGCGGAACGTGGTCCCTTGCGAAGTCAGGATTTCGCGCATTCGCGCGAGTTTTGAAACTCACCGCCAACTGCGACACTGCCGCCGTTGACCTCTTGGGCCAAAGAATTTCCTCCACGACCCGGTGTGCGGTTTGACATACAACGATAGCACACCTGTGACTTGTTCAAAAGCCCAACAACCGCGGTGTGATTTGGTGACCCAAATCCATTTCGGAGCATCCTGCGCCACCATTGCCTGTCAGTTATTTCTACAACCCGTACGTACGACAACTGCACTCGTGATGCTACTGTTGGCAGATGTCACACCACTCGTACCCGGGTACGGTTTTGTGGTGTAATGGGCTGATCTTCCTACCAGCATTAGGAGCTACCTCCTCCGTAACCCGCTATGGACAACCCTAAACGACAACAGAACGATTATCGTAAAACAGAACGACGGTGATGCAACCGGTTGCTGTGTTGGACCGAGATGATCATGCTGGGTGTTGTGTGTCTAAATAGTTGTGTGGTTTCAAAGTTATGGTATGATGATAGTGAGTCATTCACTTCTTTTCTGAGATTTGACTCTCATGCCAGTTTTCAAATTTTTCAGAAAATATGTGCAAATATTTAACGCACAACACAGTCGAGACCTAAATAGACTTGTACGTCGCTTAGAAAGAAAAAATGCACAATGAGATTTTTACTGCCATACGACTCCATGCATTACTAACCTTTAGACGACCCGTCGGAAAGTCGACATTTCCATCACGATCCGCATGCCTTTGTCGGTGAATGGTTTTAATTGCGCTGTGTATGCGGAACGTGGTCCCTTGCGAAGTCAGGATTTCGCGCATTCGCGCGAGTTTTGAAACTCACCGCCAACTGCGACACTGCCGCCGTTGACCTCTTGGGCCAAAGAATTTCCTCCACGACCCGGTGTGCGGTTTGACATACAACGATAGCACACCTGTGACTTGTTCAAAAGCCCAACAACCGCGGTGTGATTTGGTGACCCAAATCCATTTCGGAGCATCCTGCGCCACCATTGCCTGTCAGTTATTTCTACAACCCGTACGTACGACAACTGCACTCGTGATGCTACTGTTGGCAGATGTCACACCACTCGTACCCGGGTACGGTTTTGTGGTGTAATGGGCTGATCTTCCTACCAGCATTAGGAGCTACCTCCTCCGTAACCCGCTATGGACAACCCTAAACGACAACAGAACGATTATCGTAAAACAGAACGACGGTGATGCAACCGGTTGCTGTGTTGGACCGAGATGATCATGCTGGGTGTTGTGTGTCTAAATAGTTGTGTGGTTTCAAAGTTATGGTATGATGATAGTGAGTCATTCACTTCTTTTCTGAGATTTGACTCTCATGCCAGTTTTCAAATTTTTCAGAAAATATGTGCAAATATTTAACGCACAACACAGTCGAGACCTAAATAGACTTGTACGTCGCTTAGAAAGAAAAAATGCACAATGAGAGTTTTACTAAGGCATGCGGATCGTGATGGAAATGTCGACTTTCCGACGGGTCGTCTAAAGGTTAGTAATGCATGGAGTCGTATGGCAGTATAGGTATTCTTGTTCGTACTAAACAAATCATGCAAGTGTATGAACTTTCCCTTATCATTCTACTTCTTGATGATCAACGAATTTCTACTTCCATGTGCGAGTGTAAATGTCGGCACTCGACATAAACTATTCGGCCCATGGATGCTGTGATAAACTGAGTTATTTGCTTTCAATTGCACCCATTTGCATTTTCTCCCATTTTCACTTCACTTCTCGTAACAATCCTGAAGGCCATCGCGGCGGCGTTCGATTTCGGGTTCGAGCATCTACTCCGAAATGCTGCGTCGTTTTAGCATACAATAACCATACAATCGCCGCTGTCGCACTCCACGATCGTCACGTAGCTTAGTGGCCTGGTGGGCTGGTGTGAAGCGCTCGTTCGCACCCGCCGACGACGCGGTGGTGGTGTTGGTGTCCAAATAAAATTCCACCAACCCGCATCGTCCCGCCACAGCAAGCCCCACAGGCAGGCGGGCAACGCACCGATCTCCCCAAGAAGGAACTGTAATGCGCTTCATCACCCACTGACACAGAAACCGCGGAACAGAGAGACTTAAACGCCCGCACTGGCGGGAGACGGTTCGGTTTGTTTGGGTTTTTGTCGGTGCGGTGTTGGTGCTGTTGTCTGCTGTACCGTGTTTTCCGTAAGCCCTTTTGTGGTGAAGTGAGTCTTCTATGCGCGTGCCGTGTGATGGAAGATGTTGAAAATTAATTTATGATTTTCTTCGGCTCGGTGAGTATAAATCTTGTTGACAGATGTTTTATTGCGGCATGCAATCGGTACGCTAGGTGGCCGCGAGGAATTCTGGGTGGAATTTGTTAAGCTTATTTCACGTAATGATAATATGGAAAACAGCGTTTTCTTATTATCATTAGTAACTCACAATCAGCGATGTTCTTCCATACTTGATTATGTTCTTTCATACCTGGTCATTCAAACTCCCGACAGTGAATATATTTTAAAACGTGTATGGAAGATCATATGTAGCAGATATTTTGCCTAAGGCTATTTGTAAGCGAATTTGCGCCCGCATTGAGTCCATTCTTGCGCACTTCTAGCCACCAAGTGTTCGACCTTATTTCGCTATCTGATTTATGATCGTAAGAAACGACCGTATCCGGCACGACTGTGACGCATGCGTGTAGGGCGATTTAGGAAGTTTGCTCTATTCCAGAAAACATCTACCGCCCCAGAGGGTGGTCTGACTAATACTTCAATTCCTTCTTGTCAGTCAGTCTGTAGGTCGTGAGCAGAAATTTCGCAAACTAAAAATAATCGAAAAAAACTAGAAAACCGAATCGTTAAATCGTTCCAGATGGTGCTGGTACAGACTGCGGTCAAGTTAGGTCAGACAGAGAGCGTGAAAACCCGCACGGTAAAAACCCACATTTGCGAAACATATGCATATTAGAATGTAATACTTGCTGTAAAAGATATGCAGTACGAAACTTTGTACCAAACTGTAAGGAATACTGAAACAGAGGGAAAAACGAGCAAATACGAAGGAAGCAACCGAAGGAATGGTATGAATGCAAAAAGACTTGTTGTGATTTATGAAATTCGACGCGCTTTTTTATCGCTTTGCGGCTCACGAATAACCCATAAGCAGCATCATACGCGTATATCACACTAACAAAGTGCTTATTTAGTGATACTTTTGCAAAGCACCGATCACTACACTGACAATCCAATCCAATCAACGGGCTCTGATAATGACCGCCGCTACTGGAACGCGCGTTAGAACACGCGCAATGGCTGTCTTCTTCGGCCACGAATGCCCGGCACCGATCCATCCCATTTGCTTTTGCGGTAGCAACGTTGTACAACAAAGCACCACAAGCGGTGGGGTGGTTTTCAGCGTTCCAACAAACACAGACATAAAACAAATGAACACATTACCCGCCGCCACGTTAGAGGGAGCGTTTGCTTATGTTGTTTTCTTGCTGCGCTCCCAAAGCCACAGGCCTCTCCAAGCCCGAAAGCCCTTAGAAGTGTTGCAATGGGAGCCCGCTTCTATGGGGTGGTTTTCCCACTCTTCCCAGACGCTGCCAAGTGCTGAGTAGAGCCTTTTAAGTGAGCTAAAATATTTCTGCTCGAAACAGCGCGAGCATTACACTCTCTCGCCCCCTTTCTGTTTATGTCACACATGATTGAATAAATTGAAGACAACGGCACACAACGTACAACGTTGCCAGGTGCACAAATTAAGGCGCTCTGTTCGGCGCTATTAGTGGGAGAAAATTGCTCCCATGTAGGTAGTGGACACATTAACCCCTCCCCCGAGGTGTTCCTCGTCGTTTCTCAGGTGAAAGATAAAGATTGATCGAGCCCGATAACTTTCCTATTGTGGTTTGTGCGCAAAGTTTGGCTAACAGTAATTAACGTTTGCGGGGTTTCATGATCGTTGCTGCAACCGACGCTTACTATTTGTCGCACGAAATTAGCCGTAGTCGTAGTAGACAGTAGTGGCGTACTGCTGCCAAGGTGATAGCGCAAGGTATGACGAAGCGCAAGCAGCGCGAGAAGCGATAAGATCAAATGCACTTTACCGGACCCGGATCAAGACGTCGTCGACGTTCGCGGCAACAACAGTGCGTCACATTTAGAATACCAACCGCTGTAGGCGTGTGATCCGGCTTGGGCTCTGCAAAATCGGCATTTTATTGCCACCTCCGTAAGCCTTTTCCGTCATGGCTACTTAGATAATTTTATATGCCTGATGAATGTTCGGAGTGCCGGTATCGGTTTTGCATAACACCCGTTGCCGATGAGCTCTAGTTCTCGAGTATTCTTAGGGAGTGCTGGTTGTATTAACACGGACAGACCCGAGGGCAGGAAGTTTGTGTGCCTCCGGTGGCCCGGAGAGCGGACGATCAGCATTGAACTACCATCTCACGAACGGAAGATGCAAATTGCGCCAACACAGCAGTAATGATCGATCATCGTCACTCTGGCCGCTGCATGGATGGATGAACAGCATGGAGGCAGCAGCACGCAAAAAGCACAACCATCAGCATCACCATCATCATCATCTTCTTCACCAACGCCGCGGAGAAATCGATACGTGTTCGTGGGCACGTTGGCCTAGCCGTGGCGCATTCGAACAGCTGATCTAAATGTTAAGCTGCGATGCCGCGATCAGGAGGCACGGTTTTGCCCGGTGTCAGTGACGAGCAAAATTGGAGCGTTTACTGGAAAAACGGTTGGCCTTCGGTTTAGCACTGGCGGGGTAAGAAGGTCGCCTATTTTTACTCACCTCGCTTTGTGCACCGTATTTAAATGTTTTCATTGCCATTCGGATACACGGTGTCAGGCATACCGCTCTGTGTAACAGTCAATTTGAGTTGGCAGTATTGATCATTTCTGTGGTGAGAAGATCAGAGGTTGCCTATATGTTTGACATCGCATTTGAAATTTGGATACTTCCGGATTTGAAGAAAGAAACAAGAAAGGGAGCGCAAAGATACAACTTCCTGATGTTTGCTTTGCTTTGACACCATTCAATTATACGAAATTGGATGATTTGATTTTCCGGGGTGAGAAATATTGACGTACGTCATAAATTTAAAAGGTCATTTATGTAATGTGGTCCATGAGCGGTTGTGAAATCAAAGATAAATAATCCTATTAAAGATGATTTTGTGTTTCATGATGCTTCATTAGCAATGGGGTTTATTCATCAATTATGCCCCTCTGCTCATCTGTTCTACGTTTTCAATAGTATGCGAATTGCAAAATGTTCAAAAGTTCATGAATACTTTACTTCAACGCTGTATTTTCCTCCTTACTTTTCTGCAGCATGCCTTATGTAGCAAACCAGAAAATAAATCGTAATCGTTCATCGATAAACAAACTATCCCACCTTCAGCGCACCAAAATAAGACTTTATTGATCATTTTCAGTCGATCACGCCTGCGCGGTCGGCGTTTGGATGGTATTGCAAAATACCGTATACCTCCACTTCTGGGGGGAGCGAACCATCTGAAGTCTTTCTTTGAAGACTTTCGATAAGACAAATAGCACCGCAAACCAAACGGTGGTTCGAGCACGGTTCGCATATGCAAATTTCGGTGCCTTTTCTCGCTCTTACCTCCCTCCATTGGGTCGGTTTTGTGGTGAAAAATCCATCACACTGCAGCCATGTGCGCGCGTAGTGTGCCGTATTGCAAATGGGCTGCAATTGGTCGGTGCAAGCGTGAATCGCATGATAGTGCCTGTGAATAGCTTTCGAAGCGCTGAATGAAAAACGAGTCGTGCAATGTGCGAGGAGTGGATGAGTAGTTCTTTTTTTCTGCGTTTTGTCTTGCAAAATTGTTTTTCTTCTGCAGTTGTGGGCAGATGAGTGCGCGGGGTATGCGATGCACATCCATCAGATTGTGCAGTATCGCTTGTCGATAATGCCGGTGAGGTGGTTGCAGTGTGCCAGTTTCCACGTGGGTTCTTTGTGTGTAGCTTTGCGACTTTGTTCGCTCGGTATGATATGAAGACGAATTCAAATAAAAGTGATAAAACTCGGCGTGATAAACTGGCTAAATATACTATGAACAATTTTCGGGTTCGTCGCTTAAGTCTTTTGATACGTATCAAATTTGTGTTCCAATTTTTAACGATGTATTTGATGATGTCTGTAATGAGTATATATATTTTCATAATGTGGCACACTAATAATCACTATATTATTCCACAAACATCAATACGTAAGTTGAGACCATTTAGGACAATTTGACATGCATCATTCATCACGGTGTACTTATGCTGTTCGCTACGGGCATAATAATGATAATAGTACCTATTGTTATTACTGCCCTGTTTACTCGAGATTGCCCTGCCAGAAAGGTCACACCTCCCGAGGGACGTCGTGCCCGAAGAAAAGACGGTGTAAACCGCAAATCATAGCACACCGTGTCTCCCATGCCCCATGTACTTTGCTAATATCTTAATTGAGCCCTTCTTACATCATCTGGCCACGGGATAGTTACCTGCATAAAGGTGTTGAAGCTCATGTTTGATGGTTCGGCGTCGCTTTTGTGTTCGCACCGTCACAAAATCCAAACCAAGTAACTCCCCGGGACTCCTTCCGAGGCGTTTTTTTTGCCGAGGGTATTACCAACAAAATACGTAGTTTATCACGAACTATGTTAGCGAGGCTTATATCACATTGCTTGCTTTTCGCGGCTGTGTTCACTTCGCTGTAGTTGCACTTGCACCTTCACGCTTGCATTTTGTGTTTTTGTATGTGCGTCGAGCCTAAATCCCTCTAACTTTCCTGGGAACGACTTCACCACGCCGCGCCAATGTTTAAGCACGAGAGA
The DNA here is from genome assembly GCA_002091845.1 of Anopheles cracens. NCBI lineage: Eukaryota > Metazoa > Arthropoda > Insecta > Diptera > Culicidae > Anopheles > Anopheles cracens. The sequence continues at coordinate 34,672 of KZ072499.1, forward strand.
TATTATTTAACACTGAAACGCACGCATTGATGCTGCTAGTCGCCGCTCAGCGAAAAGGGTTACACACATGCGGAATTGATTGACATTTACCGTCCAATAATAAACCGCACACCAGCGCAGCGGTTGCTGTAGCGTTGACAGTGTCAACCCGGCCGACTACGATTATCGTGCCTACTGCAATGAATCATGCGTGTGCGATGATGCGGTTGTTTTAAAAATAGGCGGGTAAAAATGGACGACGTGCTCGGAAACGCTCCGAGGAAAGGTTGAAGAAAGTTTTGAACCTTGATTCTCGGCGGCCCGGTCTCTGACGAGAGTGACTGGGATAAATTACATCACCGTCGGCTCACTTCACTCTGGAAGGCGATGCGGGTCCTTGAAAGAGCCTGTGACGTTACGCAATCAGTGCAGCTTTAATGTACTTTTCTTGAACCCTTTCAGCGCGGAGCGTTGCGCCACCTTCGGCCAAGGACGTGCAGACGCGTCGAATCATGCACTCATCGATCTATTTTCACACTGTACTTCCATCGATGACTTGCGTTGTTCTGGCGGTGAGGATGATCATCGACCCGGTTCGGTTTGTCTTTCGAGATCAGCACAAGATCAGCTGCGCCGCTTCCTCGGATGCAGCTGTTAGCAGCTGTTTTAGCGCTCGCGCGTGGTGTTCCGCGGGCGTCGTTAACATTGAGCGGGCGCACCGAACTGCTTGCGCAACACCGACCGGCTTTGGATGCTGTTTCTGGCACAAAATCGCACACAAGACCACCATTCGAAAGACCGGCGCAACACACCACCACCTTCACGGCACGCAAACTTCACTGTCCTCTGGTCGTACCCTTCCCACAACTCTTTCAGCGGGCTCACGCGCGTTGCTTGCGGTGTCGGCACACTCCCCGGCAAAGGCTGTGCATAAACTGACAGTCCGCCCGATGCTGGTGGTAGAGTTATATGGGAATTACATAAATTTGCACAACACTCTCTCGGGGTGCGGGCACGCTCACTTGTAGCTGCCGGTAGTAAAGGGGGCACGGCTCCGGAGAGCAGTATGTTGTTGCTGCTGAGCATGATCTGGCGGAGATCGTGAGTGCGGCCGTTGGATGCTGCGAGAGCGATTCTGAGGCTAGTGCGAGAGGGCAAGGGTCTACTAAGATTGGTTACTCTCACGTCCGTCTCTCGATGGCGCGTTGGAGCTGATCAGCTGTTGCGTCTCTCAATTCACGAGTATGCGATTTTTCTCACCGATGCTCACTTCATATCTCACTGTATCTTACTCACTCATCATGAAAATCTGTCATCTGATAGATGTTCGCAATTGTAAATAATTTTATGTATTTAAATTGCTTTTTAGCTACTTTTATTTTTATTTCTTATTGTTATTCTTTTAGATTCTACTTCGTTTCTTATTTCATTATTTCCATATATATTTTCACAATTGTCACGAGTTCTGTTTATCTGTGGAGGCTCCAACGCTCATTTGTTCTCACGCTCATCATATAGACTATTTATAAACTAAACATTAAATTAAAGAAAGCAAATTGTGTTGCTTAACATATTAAGTTACACTAATACCATACTCGAGGCTTGTTTGTTAATATAGGGTTTTAAAAGCCTTGATTTCGAGCCGATAGTAGAGAAGATATAATAGTTGAGTCTTGTAATTACTGAATCTTTTTGAGTCTTGTGATTATTAGGAGGATTACTATTTTTATAATAGCTTAGCATAGCTTCGATTTTAACTTTGCTATATTCGTTATAGGTGTATCGCCAACATGAACCGGAAATGGTTTCTCCTAGGATAATACATAGCATATGTTGCACTCTTAGTTGTACTCCTAGCATACGATCGCGGAATTTATTTAACAATAAGTTCATATGATTCTACAGGTTATTCTACATAAAGTTATATCTTAAATCTTATCTTAAAACGGTTCTTAAAACTTAAAAAAATCTTCAAAATAAAAAAACTTCGGCATTTTGTTAAATCAATTCTATCATTCTTTATGAACGCGGGTCCCAGCTGTATTCCTGCAACCATTACTAGACTTACAGCATGATTCATCAATTCTTGAACAGTTCCCAGTGTTTCATAAATTCGTAGCATTCAATCGTGTCACGCAATCTTGAAATCGTTTCATCCATTCTTGAAGTGGTTATTATGCGTAGTTCAAAGATCGACATCGAGCAAGTCAATACAATGTCGTTATTGTATGTATTCAATCTGACACTTTAAACAGAAGATGGATACCGTACTCGAAAAATGTAATTTCACGAATAGGTGGAACGATTTCAAGATTGAAATTGGGTCGTGATTTGTCGTGATTGTCGTGATTTCACGATTGGATACTACGAATTCATATAACTCTGGGAACTGATCAAGAATGGATGAAAAATGCTGTATTCATACTAACATCTTTCCTATCGTGTCAAGATGGGCGGGGCTACTATTAAACGTCCAGGACATGTTCGATGCCATCATGTTTTGTGTTATCAACTTTTTCAAAATTTCTATATATTAAGGCAGGTCAACCTGCTCAGCAAAAAAAAAACACAATGAACACCTATAAACCGCTCCAAAAAGCAATGGAATTCGACATTCTTTAATTACGATACCGGAACCGTACACTTCACACGCAAAACATTTGCGCTAACTCATGCACAATCAAGATCGAACCAATCATGCTCATCGCACTGTATCCTGGACCTACCCGTCGGGGCACGTGACGAAGCGAATTTCCCTACCGATTTCGGCAGCCGTACCATTTAGCATTTGTTCAGAATTGTGGGCTTGAACTTTGTGAGCCCCCAATTGTTGTATCGGAAAAAGTTCACTGACCATCGATAGCGTACAACAATAGTCTGTTTTTCGGGCTTCGCTCCCTTCGTGCTCCTGTGAGTAGTTGCTAAAATTAGAACTCAGTTTTTTATCTCCTTTTTTATCTCAATTATCACTGTGACCTTTTTCTATCGCAGGTCGATCAATTCGTTCCCACCGATGATAAAAAAACACCCTTTAATTCTTTCGACACACTCCTGCCAACCGCTAATAGGTTGCATTCTGTACGCGAGAAGGTGTTGATTATGTAATCACTATTAATGTTTCACTTGCTCATCTTTTCGGTTGGGGAAATAGTTTTTTTCTGTGCTCGTGGATAATAATAAAAAATGACCTATCTCACATGTGTGCAGGGGGGAAAAAATGCTAACGAGTGGGCAATAAAAAGCAGCAACCAATTACATATCACGAGAGCTGTTAGTAATGTTGGCGAAACAATCGTTTTCTGTTTTTTTTTGTTACTAACGTACCCATTGGGATGATATTAGATCCTGTTGCATATCTGTAGCTGATGCGTGTTCTATGGGAAACGTCCTGGTATCTTCTGATAAATTTAATAAAAAATGGTTCTTTTGGACTATCGAGTTTATTACATTAAAAACTGCAATTATTATTATTTTGCACTAAGAATGTGTTTGGTTTTTCGTTTAAAAAGAATGAATGATAGCCCAACTCGGTTCCAACGTTCTCTCCTCCTCATCGCTGGTGGATTAGACGTTGGAGCATCACGGTTTCAATCGGTCGCCCGGTCATCATCTGCGCTCATCACGAGACACAGTTTCGTTGAACCTTTGAAGGAGGTCGTTTCGCATCCGGGAGTCGTCGAGTGCTCGTTATCGTGCCGTTGCCTTACCTCCGACGGACGCGAAGACGGATCCAGCATGCGTTCCCCAACCGTCCCACATATGGGAAAACATTGAGTGATGAGGACTCCCTCGGGCAACGAATGAGATCATGCTTTTAATTGCGATCAATCCTAATCGTGCCCTGGCAGGGGGGGAGGCCGGCCGGGTTAGGTGAACCAAACCGGACAGCGCAGCATGCAAACATTGTTAAATTTAACAACCGTATGAAAATGAAATCGCCCTCTGGTGATGATTGTTCGGGTTTCCCTTGTCAGCGCGTCAGGGCTCGTGGAATTGTGGTTCACATTACTTTGCCTGGGCGAAACCAAGCGTTAAGCCCTTAGCCTAGGTTAAGGCCCTTACGACGTAATGGAGTTTCTTTGTTTGTCAATTTGTTTGCTCCGCTTATTCCGGTGGCCGTTGTGGTAGCATGCGCTGCTGCCACCAGGTGTCAGTTGAGGTAGTTCCGACATCAAACGAAATCCAAACAAAAAGCCCACTCTTGATTGACACCGACATCGCGCGATTCGGTATCAACAGCATGGAGGGATTTGGTGGGGTGCTTTTTTCTGTCTCTTCTTGACACCCCGGGCATCATTCTTCTTTTCCGACGATGTGGTAACCTTGAAGATGCTCCTGAAGTGTGGTGGAAGACTTGGCGTATTGTGAGTTCATGACAGGACCGGCTGCTGTTGGCCGATCAGGTGAGCTTGACTTGAAGAAGGAGCGTATCTCTATTACCTAAGAACGATCGTGAATCGTAAGACTTGCTTAAGCATCATTAGCCTTTGTCGATGGAGTATTGCGAGATAACGGATCCTCCGCTTGAAGTGTTGAAGGGGTTTCGTCACAAAACGCCTAATTCCGGCTATGGTGATGCGACGATCCATTACGTCTTGGATTCATGGACAAAACAGCTTATCGATACACACGTTCTAGAATTAACTGTAATAAGCGCTTCAAGCTTGGCTGATCAGGACTGTCAGGCACTTCCTTGTACAATCCAGTATATTTTTTTTAATCACCATGCAAAACTATGCGACTCATTTTTTAAACTCTGTTTCGAGATGCTTTGAGAAGCGTGATATATCCGCGATACAACGTTGTACGCTCACGTGGGTTCCAGCTAACTGTAACTGAAGTGTAGATTGATCGCACACAACTCCTCATCCGGCATCAACCAGTTCGAGCTGATGGCTCGAGTTCGAATGTGCCGTGAATTAATTATCTTTAATTTTTCGCAAATGACTAAATGAAGGAATTCGAAGTAGCAAAAAAAATGGTTTGTCGCCGTACTAATTACCGCGCGCAGGTCGCGATCGATTCATCGATTCCCCCGTCGACGCTCAAGATTAGCATCCTATCAGGGCAGCGCTATACGCGACCCGCAGAAACGATTAGAAACACGTGCACCACGAGGCGCGCATGCACATGCATGCAACTGCAAGCATCGCACATGCTCCCATCCCACCGACAAAGTGCAGTTTAGTAGGTGGTGAAGTGCATTAATCGAAATGCATTCGAGATGCGATGCACTTCCACGTGGCGCGACGGACCAGTGCGACTTTATTTCCGTGAGCAATCATAGCTCGTAAAACACCAGCTCGAGGCGATCGGGTTTTGCGATGAACCCTGAGCTGAGGTGGAACTGTCATAAAATAAATCCAGTCCGTTACGTGAAACTAGTTTTTGGGACAGAAAAGACACACTCGCCGCCGCTTCCGAGCAGGCGGTCCGGAGATCTTTTCACGACTTGGTAATTTAATTTCCACCTCGCTACCGGGTCAAGTTCAAGGGTGGTTTCGGTCATATAACTAACGGTTGCGCGTAAACTAGAGCACCGGGCACGAAATGTGTGCTGGTCGCAGCAGCCGAAGCGAAGCGAGATATGCATTAGCACACCACACCACACCACTATCAGTGTCCGGCCGCACCCCGGAACCGTACACTTCACACGCAAAACATTTGCGCTAACTCATGCACAATCAAGATCGAACCAATCATGCTCATCGCACTGTATCCTGGACCTACCCGTCGGGGCACGTGACGAAGCGAATTTCCCTACCGATTTCGGCAGCCGTACCATTTAGCATTTGTTCAGAATTGTGGGCTTGAACTTTGTGAGCCCCCAATTGTTGTATCGGAAAAAGTTCACTGACCATCGATAGCGTACAACAATAGTCTGTTTTTCGGGCTTCGCTCCCTTCGTGCTCCTGTGAGTAGTTGCTAAAATTAGAACTCAGTTTTTTATCTCCTTTTTTATCTCAATTATCACTGTGACCTTTTTCTATCGCAGGTCGATCAATTCGTTCCCACCGATGATAAAAAAACACCCTTTAATTCTTTCGACACACTCCTGCCAACCGCTAATAGGTTGCATTCTGTACGCGAGAAGGTGTTGATTATGTAATCACTATTAATGTTTCACTTGCTCATCTTTTCGGTTGGGGAAATAGTTTTTTTTCTGTGCTCGTGGATAATAATAAAAAATGACCTATCTCACATGTGTGCAGGGGGGAAAAAATGCTAACGAGTGGGCAATAAAAAGCAGCAACCAATTACATATCACGAGAGCTGTTAGTAATGTTGGCGAAACAATCGTTTTCTGTTTTTTTTTGTTACTAACGTACCCATTGGGATGATATTAGATCCTGTTGCATATCTGTAGCTGATGCGTGTTCTATGGGAAACGTCCTGGTATCTTCTGATAAATTTAATAAAAAATGGTTCTTTTGGACTATCGAGTTTATTACATTAAAAACTGCAATTATTATTATTTTGCACTAAGAATGTGTTTGGTTTTTCGTTTAAAAAGAATGAATGATAGCCCAACTCGGTTCCAACGTTCTCTCCTCCTCATCGCTGGTGGATTAGACGTTGGAGCATCACGGTTTCAATCGGTCGCCCGGTCATCATCTGCGCTCATCACGAGACACAGTTTCGTTGAACCTTTGAAGGAGGTCGTTTCGCATCCGGGAGTCGTCGAGTGCTCGTTATCGTGCCGTTGCCTTACCTCCGACGGACGCGAAGACGGATCCAGCATGCGTTCCCCAACCGTCCCACATATGGGAAAACATTGAGTGATGAGGACTCCCTCGGGCAACGAATGAGATCATGCTTTTAATTGCGATCAATCCTAATCGTGCCCTGGCAGGGGGGGAGGCCGGCCGGGTTAGGTGAACCAAACCGGACAGCGCAGCATGCAAACATTGTTAAATTTAACAACCGTATGAAAATGAAATCGCCCTCTGGTGATGATTGTTCGGGTTTCCCTTGTCAGCGCGTCAGGGCTCGTGGAATTGTGGTTCACATTACTTTGCCTGGGCGAAACCAAGCGTTAAGCCCTTAGCCTAGGTTAAGGCCCTTACGACGTAATGGAGTTTCTTTGTTTGTCAATTTGTTTGCTCCGCTTATTCCGGTGGCCGTTGTGGTAGCATGCGCTGCTGCCACCAGGTGTCAGTTGAGGTAGTTCCGACATCAAACGAAATCCAAACAAAAAGCCCACTCTTGATTGACACCGACATCGCGCGATTCGGTATCAACAGCATGGAGGGATTTGGTGGGGTACTTAAACAGCTGGTCAGCCTGTGAGTGGACTCGACCACTCTGGGACGCTGGGAACAAACTGGATCGAATCGGTGAGCAATTGAAGTATCGTTTTTTACATGGTCTAAGCGCTTTCAAATTGGGCAGTTTTCGACGAGAACTTCCTTATTTTTTGTTTGTTTGCACTGGTGTCACGGAGGTGTAACCGTTTTGTTTCAGTTGCCTTTTTAATGGTGGAATTATCGCACCACATTGCGAAAAGATCGCGAGAGCTTATTAGGGGCCGGAGATCTTTCGTTTCGATGCTGAAGCGCTGCTGTATCGGATCATTTGCATCGGGTGCAAATATTTCCTTGTTTGGCAGCTTTTGTTCGATTCGGGGATAAAATACGTAGGATAAGAAGAAGCAACGGTTTTTTTTAACAAAGTGGAATAATATCTAATATGAACACAATAATAACTGTGAGAATATGAATACATCAAATTGGAATGCTTTGGGAATCTGCACCAAAGTTTATTCAATGGAAGTATTGTGTTAAAAACGTAATTCTCAATCGAAAATATGAACAAAAACCAACGTTTGTTCACTTTATTATGGTTTTTGCTATCGTATTTCGCTCTTTGATCATATTTTCCTTAATTTACTGTATAATAATAACCATTTTTTAAATAATATAATCATTTAAGATCCTTAATTGATTTGTTTCAGTTTAAAAAAAAAATAGCATTGCACTTGCATTTTTTTTCTTCATTTATTAGCATTTGCTACGAACCACATCGTGCGCGAAATAATTGATAATAAATAGAAAAAGTGTTAATTTAGTTTTGCTTTTGTTCACTCAAAATTGCGACTGTTGCGACGCAACAGGGTAGGAATCGTGGACTGTGATTCGCTTTTTTTAATCGCACTTTATTCTCCGGATTTTCGACGGATTTTTGTACTCAGTATTAAAAAATTAAACGTGTTGCCTAGTCCACTGTCGATTTGCTATAACGCGTTCTCCCCGTAACTCACACCTCCCGGTCATCGGCTTCGATCTCCGGTCATTGCCTGACCACTCACACGGTTGAGTACCCACGGATAATACGTTGACTTAAAAACTACCCGCTCTCCCGCACGACAACTGTCGACTTGACGTTGTTTATCAACAGTTTTTATTTAAAAATAATCTCATACTATTGTGCTGATTAATCACTGTTTCGTTTATGTCTCGGAAATGATCTAAAAAAAATACATACCAAACCATTTTGTACGTACCAGATGGCGTTAAGCATTTTTTATGGGTGTGCTCGGGTTCAAACCGTGTCGCGAAATTTCGATAAAATCACGCAGCAGTTAATCAAGTCACTTTACGGGTATTTTTGAAAGTTTATTACATTAATAAAAACCAGACACTATTTTCACACGTACAATGAAGAACTCGAAACTTGAAATAACATAATGTCCAACGTACAGTTTAATACCACGTGCGCAGGGTTCAAAGATTTTCTATCAGGCCATGATTAATTCAGCCCTCCCTTTTATCATCCGGCGCCGCTTTTGAACACAAACACACTTCCGTTCCAAACAAGACACGAAAGGGTCCACCACACCGCTCATAACTCATACAGCCATCAAAATTAGCCTCCATTTTCGGTAAATAGTTCCGCACACAGTAGGCGACGTTTGATCGAAATGTGATGATGCTCCATTGTTTGACAGATTGGTAAGCATTATTGCGGTAGGCAGTTCCTCGCGCCCGGCCGAGATGGTGTTGAGAGTACCGTTCTCGGTGTTCGTACGGTGTTTGCTGTTACCGCGCGGCTGCCGGCGTCCATTTGCTACCGGAACTGAGAACCGCTTCGTCTTTGGCACTTCATCTCCAACGGATCCGCCGGTGCGCGACTGCGGGTATCTGAGCGATGTTTAATTTTACGCCAGGTTAGTGTTTAATTTACGCGCGCAGACTTATGGGTGCCTATTGTGCCGGCCGTGGCGTCGAAATACACCCGTTGCACGTTGCATGCGTCACAGTCTGATGGATTATTTACATAACGCCAAAGGTTTTTCGAACTGGCAAGATCCATCGGTTGTTTGGGGGTTGTTGTTGTTGCTTTTTTTGTTCATCTCACTCGCTCGTCTGACGACGATTTCTGTCACAGTGAGGAAGATCTTGCAGAACACGCTAGACCGACGACAACGTCCTTCGAGGGCAATTGCGTGCGTGATTTGCCGTGTTGCGGTGCCCGAGATTGGGGTGAGGGAAGTCGTGTGGTGTGAATTAAGCACAGCGCAGCCCTCTGCGTGTCATCTCAAATCAAATAAAGAAGTGGCTGCTGCGCCGGCTGTGTGCGATGACTCCGCGGAACAGCGAAGTGCGCACGTGTGTAAATTATGCGCGACTAATCAATTTCCTGCTCGATTTCACGCACAAGAATCTATCGGAAACAATCGGTTACGGAGCGTTAGATCGTTAGAAGAATCCATAACATTAATTTTTCCGCACCGGACCACCTGTGGATGCTGGTGGGTCGATTGAAGATTAGCACGTACCAAAACTGGAGTCCGTCTGACACGGCTTGACAAGCACTGTAACACGAGCCAAAGGGACCGTGTCTGAGTGAGTCTTTTGGAAGTGGACAGAAAACCATTACTAGAATACCGTACGATGAATACAACCTATCCAGAACGAGGATCAGCACGATCTCTCGGACTGGTTCGCGTTGTCGTGGAGGAAGGTACGAGATAATCGGTCGATCGAGAGGTCGTTAAGGTTGTATCGCGTATCGCAACAGAGCACTTCTAGGGTTCAACGCCAAGACCGGACACCGTCCAAATTCTCCAACTCCGACGGTGGTCAGTGACTAAGGCTATCTGATCCGTACCACGACACTAAAACGCTATAAACGGGAAAAGGTACATGAGTTAATTGATTTCTGCTTCTCAGCGAAATCACAACCCGTTCCTTTCCGTTGGCCCGAAGTTCGTGCGTACGAAGCGTTGAGACTGACAGCCGCAGTCCAGACACGGCGTAACATAATTGATGAACTTCAAACATTTTCCACGCCCTTCGCGCCGTCAGGTTTTTTGGACTTACCGCGATAGAACCTACCCCGGTGGGTAGTGATGTTGAGAAAGTTTTGGTCCGTGACGTCAAGCTGGCGGTAGAAGTAAAGAGACCCAACGTTTGCCAACTTTCTTGGTCATTGTTGGAGGCGTTCTTGTTAGACTTGGATGTGGTTGTGTTTAAAAACTTGATTACTGAGACAGTCATCTTCATCACGGTCTATCGAATGTCTGCAATTTATTGTAAACTTTCCAACAAAGCACCTAACGGCTTGCGATAAGTCCTCTGACGTCAGAAGGTTTTGTTTCTGTCTGCTTCCTACAAAAGCATGCCGAAAGAATGAAGATTGACAGCAAGTGCATTTTGGAGGGATTGTTTGTGGGAAGACTCGTTAAGTTTCGTTGCTTGTAAAATAACATGATGATGAAGCGAATCAATTTGCATCGCTGTTCGTGCATACTAAATGACGTGACGCTAAACAAAGAGCATAATTTACGCTTTTAGCACGCTTTTTGACACGTTTTTAGCAAATGCAGGCTAATGCAGTTTCGGGAAGAGGAAGAGGTCTAAATCGATAAAGCCATTAGCGGCCATGTAGTTATGAGTTGAGTGAGTATGGATACTGTGGCACACCCGGTTTCCGTACGTTAAAGTTTAAAGTACTGCAACAATGCAAATCGTGGATACAGTGGACCTTCGAGGTACGACCCTATCTTGCTTTGTCTTTTTGCAGTTTCAAATGATTACTTTTGGACTGAAAACTTATATTATTTTGAATATTATATTATTTTGAAAATGGTACAGATTTTATAACTTTTTTAAAGTTTACTTCAAAATATTAAATTGTTTTTATCAATTTCATGATTTTTTTAAACGTATAATCAAAATCCAACGTTTGCACAGTAAAGATGTCCGCCTGTTCCGCCTGATTAAAGACAATCTGTTGTGATGTATAAATTACATAAATTACACCAATTCATTAATTTATTCTGAAAAGCTTCTGTTCCTGTGAAGAGGTTAACCTATTTGGAAAGGTCTAGCTTCTGAGGGTTGTAAAGGCTCTGTATGTGCCAAATAACAAGAAGAATAATATACAGTCTAATCGATGTTTAGAATGTATAAAATTGTAAGTATTTATTTAAGTACAACAAATTGGAATATATCCTTGGATATACTATGCAAGAAAAAAATATTATACAACCATTATCCAAATTAATGTTAATCCACACAAAAAATGAAAATGAAATAACGAATATGATAGAAGAACAGAATTAGCACTAAATAGAAACTCTATTGATCAAACTTGTTGTTTTGTCAACAACATTCACCAAACCTTACGCCACCTTCATGGAACCTGTCCATTCTGTCAGCACTGTCCAGAACAGTCCGTTTTTGCTTTGTTAGCATCTAGGTGTTGAAAGTTGCAGTTTGCAGTTCGAATCTGGCCAACTTTAGAATGCATTTGCAACTTCACTGTCTTTTTTATTCGTGAACCACCCCATTCCATTTACTTCTCGCTCCAAAATTGCTTTCGGTTGTTAAACAAAACAAAAAAGAAAACGAATCCTACGAATCTTCAAGGTCAGTGAAGCGTACAAGTTCATCAATCTTGCTGTAAGCAAGAATCTGCTGGTATTCCTTCATCGGAATATCGTCTATTACACGTTCTCTTCACCGCCACAGCCACGCGATGCCGGCACGCTCTAGAATCAAAGCATAATTAGCGCCGAAACAGTGCCGAAACAGTGAAACAGTACGCTTGTGGCACCTTTTAGGGCGCCCAGCCTGTTGCTAACTGCCACACTTCACTAGAACCCCCAAAACCAGATGCCGAGTAAAAGTGAAAGGAAGTTGAACGATTCTTTTCTGTTCTAAAATCTCACAGACGCTATTAGCGCGCGAGTTGATTTTGGTAGCTTTAGAACCACAACTAATCGAATGTGGACACAGAACACGTTCTTAAGGGGAGTTTTTTTTTCACCCTGCCAACCCTACAGTGTACTCTGCTCCTACCAAAATACCTTTGCAATTGGAACACGGTGGGACCATTAAAACGAGGGAATAAAAATGCGAAAGATGGCAAGTCCCAAATGTGCTCTCGGAAGATTTTAGCACACTTTTAACTGCCACGTTCTTCTCTTCTGTAGTCTGCAGTCAGCTACATGCCATCGAGACGCACTGCGAGTTCTAAGTCACATTAACGCGAAGTGCGATAGCCGAAATGATCCTCCGGGAGGTGAGTAGTTAAACTTGATTCCTTCTGTCTGGTGATCGTTAAAAAACGAATTTCGTTCGTAATGACCAAAGTTCTTGTTTCGATTCAGTTTGCGAAACTTGAACCGCTTATCGTTCAAGGTCATTTAATTGACGCACAAATGTTATCCGAAAGCTGTCTTAAACTGATTCATTACATATGATTTAAGATAAGACCCAAGATGTGCTGAGTAATGGATACATAGGCTTTACAAGAAATGCATAAAAATACATAAATTTGAGACATCATTGGTAAAATAAACAGTCTTCCTCGTGTACCTCTCCACAATAATTAGCAACGATTCATGTGCTGCTAATAGTGAGCATGCTATAAACGAGGTGGTCAGAATAGTTTAGAATACCAAATCAGCCGTCTAGAACACTGGATCACTTGAGCACACCTGTAGCGGTCACGCTACTGACATATCCTGCACGTCGCAACAGTTGATGAATGAACATCCCGCGAATCATTGCGTGCTGTCTAAGAAACGTGCGATCTCGAACGATTATAGAACGATCATACGCTCATGACTATGCATTTGCAGCGCACGGGGACGGATATGGGTGATTGCTACGGTGTTCAATCACGATCTAGATCGTTGGCGAGGCAAGCTTGGATTGAAGTGTCGCCCACAAATGGAAGGGGCAAGAACACCACCAGATGATCAGCTGTAGGATAGGGAGTGGAGGGACCCTACACGTGCCTGCATAGTTGCTCTCTTGACCGCTCAGAAGTCCGGGATACTTTCCGAAGAATGCAAAAAACGCATGATCCTTAATACGTGTTGCGTGCCGGTGAAGGGACGCGTGTCGCGCTCGATCGGCAGGCTGATCCCATTTGTATCCCCTTTACCGCTGCAAGACACCAATCGATTAGGCTCGATCGCTGTATGATCCCATAATTGCCGTTGGGTGGGGCTTTCGTTGGAAGTATTGTTATGTGTATTGTGATCACATGGTGGTACACCTGTGTACAACAAATTAGACCTTTCCGCAGCATTTCGCTTCTGTGGCAAATTCTTCATGCTTTTTCCCCTTATTTTGTATCCACACAATTTTGCTAACTATCCCTAATGAGACCGGCTTACACACACACGCACACACTCAGAGGAACTCCTTACGTCTTTATTAAAACTTGCACTGCACCACTTGTTCTAACCGTTTAGCACTGCTTTTAGCACCGTAATGGCAAATGGCTTGTCACAGAAGCCTTCATTAGTCCAAATGCTACGCTACACTCGTTGAAATTTCTCAAGCGTAGCTGGTGACTAATGGTTGCGTATAAATGCTTTCATGGCACTGATTGTAGAGCGCACTGCACGCACATGTGGTGATTATATAATGCGCTGCTTTTGTTCTGAGCTCACTGTCTCTCTGCTTTCCTTTAGCACCTTTATGCAACACAGTTGTACGGCTTATACACCTCTCGGTGCGTTAAGGTGCGTAAAGAAAGGGAGATAGATCAGTTCAAATGATCCATTAGACAAGTGTTAACTAGTTCACAATCGATGTGCTTTTTTAAGTGTGGCATTGTTAGCAAGAAAATGCACTACATTACCCGGTAGAAGTGAGATAATTTTGTTGTACGACCTGCGAGTGACTACATTTCTCGCATGACTTTATTTGTCATCAGGCTTCATCTCATACCGTAACGATAGTGATCACACCAGCCGGTGTTAAAGATGTTAATTTTACTGTCACCGCAGCAGAGCGCGCAACATAAACTAATGCAATTATCATGTTAGGAAAAAAACGTGTGCCATCTAAGCAGACTGAGACGGCTTCGCCGGTTTATACATACTTCCATCGCCCTCGGTTCGGAATGAATTATGCAAATCCTGACTGCATCCTCGCGCATTGTAGGAATCATCATTCAACGGAGCGTTTATGGGCTGAAATAATTGCATTTTAAGCCATAAAGTAGCACCGCATCGACAGTAGGGATATGCAAACTTGACCCAACACCGGACCCGAAGTCCTTCACCCCGCGAAGTGCGTCCCCGTTTGCTTATAGTCTGGTTCGGTTTTTGTGCAGTCTTTAACAAATCAATGCGGGATTGATTTATAGCCCGTTTTATGGAGATTACATGAAAAACGGGTCATTAAAAAATCATTCGAGTTGGGTGAGGAATAACATATTCAAAGCATAGTTTTGTGTTGAAATTGCAATGAAACATACGAATGAAAGATAGTTAAAAAGATTCCTAATCTCGCATTTATTAATTGGATGAAGATACACTGTGCTATGTTTCATTTTTCTCAGCCCCTTTCTTAAAAAAAAGAAGAAGTTTGAATTTATTGAAAATTTTATGGTTTTCTATCGGCTTGATGTTGCAAAAGCTTGAAAATGGTATGTGGTTATCTTGAAAATTTTTAAACTTCTTGTTCATAAGTAGTTCATAAAGTGTAGTTTTGCGATAAAGGCTACCAGTATCCAAATTAATGTTAATCCACACAAAAAATGAAAATGAAATAACGAATATGATAGAAGAACAGAATTAGCACTAAATAGAAACTCTATTGATCAAACTTGTTGTTTTGTCAACAACATTCACCAAACCTTACGCCACCTTCATGGAACCTGTCCATTCTGTCAGCACTGTCCAGAACAGTCCGTTTTTGCTTTGTTAGCATCTAGGTGTTGAAAGTTGCAGTTTGCAGTTCGAATCTGGCCAACTTTAGAATGCATTTGCAACTTCACTGTCTTTTTTATTCGTGAACCACCCCATTCCATTTACTTCTCGCTCCAAAATTGCTTTCGGTTGTTAAACAAAACAAAAAAGAAAACGAATCCTACGAATCTTCAAGGTCAGTGAAGCGTACAAGTTCATCAATCTTGCTGTAAGCAAGAATCTGCTGGTATTCCTTCATCGGAATATCGTCTATTACACGTTCTCTTCACCGCCACAGCCACGCGATGCCGGCACGCTCTAGAATCAAAGCATAATTAGCGCCGAAACAGTGCCGAAACAGTGAAACAGTACGCTTGTGGCACCTTTTAGGGCGCCCAGCCTGTTGCTAACTGCCACACTTCACTAGAACCCCCAAAACCAGATGCCGAGTAAAAGTGAAAGGAAGTTGAACGATTCTTTTCTGTTCTAAAATCTCACAGACGCTATTAGCGCGCGAGTTGATTTTGGTAGCTTTAGAACCACAACTAATCGAATGTGGACACAGAACACGTTCTTAAGGGGAGTTTTTTTTTCCCCTGCCAACCCTACAGTGTACTCTGCTCCTACCAAAATACCTTTGCAATTGGAACACGGTGGGACCATTAAAACGAGGGAATAAAAATGCGAAAGATGGCAAGTCCCAAATGTGCTCTCGGAAGATTTTAGCACACTTTTAACTGCCACGTTCTTCTCTTCTGTAGTCTGCAGTCTTTTTTTTCACCCTGCCAACCCTACAGTGTACTCTGCTCCTACCAAAATACCTTTGCAATTGGAACACGGTGGGACCATTAAAACGAGGGAATAAAAATGCGAAAGATGGCAAGTCCCAAATGTGCTCTCGGAAGATTTTAGCACACTTTTAACTGCCACGTTCTTCTCTTCTGTAGTCTGCAGTCAGCTACATGCCATCGAGACGCACTGCGAGTTCTAAGTCACATTAACGCGAAGTGCGATAGCCGAAATGATCCTCCGGGAGGTGAGTAGTTAAACTTGATTCCTTCTGTCTGGTGATCGTTAAAAAACGAATTTCGTTCGTAATGACCAAAGTTCTTGTTTCGATTCAGTTTGCGAAACTTGAACCGCTTATCGTTCAAGGTCATTTAATTGACGCACAAATGTTATCCGAAAGCTGTCTTAAACTGATTCATTACATATGATTTAAGATAAGACCCAAGATGTGCTGAGTAATGGATACATAGGCTTTACAAGAAATGCATAAAAATACATAAATTTGAGACATCATTGGTAAAATAAACAGTCTTCCTCGTGTACCTCTCCACAATAATTAGCAACGATTCATGTGCTGCTAATAGTGAGCATGCTATAAACGAGGTGGTCAGAATAGTTTAGAATACCAAATCAGCCGTCTAGAACACTGGATCACTTGAGCACACCTGTAGCGGTCACGCTACTGACATATCCTGCACGTCGCAACAGTTGATGAATGAACATCCCGCGAATCATTGCGTGCTGTCTAAGAAACGTGCGATCTCGAACGATTATAGAACGATCATACGCTCATGACTATGCATTTGCAGCGCACGGGGACGGATATGGGTGATTGCTACGGTGTTCAATCACGATCTAGATCGTTGGCGAGGCAAGCTTGGATTGAAGTGTCGCCCACAAATGGAAGGGGCAAGAACACCACCAGATGATCAGCTGTAGGATAGGGAGTGGAGGGACCCTACACGTGCCTGCATAGTTGCTCTCTTGACCGCTCAGAAGTCCGGGATACTTTCCGAAGAATGCAAAAAACGCATGATCCTTAATACGTGTTGCGTGCCGGTGAAGGGACGCGTGTCGCGCTCGATCGGCAGGCTGATCCCATTTGTATCCCCTTTACCGCTGCAAGACACCAATCGATTAGGCTCGATCGCTGTATGATCCCATAATTGCCGTTGGGTGGGGCTTTCGTTGGAAGTATTGTTATGTGTATTGTGATCACATGGTGGTACACCTGTGTACAACAAATTAGACCTTTCCGCAGCATTTCGCTTCTGTGGCAAATTCTTCATGCTTTTTCCCCTTATTTTGTATCCACACAATTTTGCTAACTATCCCTAATGAGACCGGCTTACACACACACGCACACACTCAGAGGAACTCCTTACGTCTTTATTAAAACTTGCACTGCACCACTTGTTCTAACCGTTTAGCACTGCTTTTAGCACCGTAATGGCAAATGGCTTGTCACAGAAGCCTTCATTAGTCCAAATGCTACGCTACACTCGTTGAAATTTCTCAAGCGTAGCTGGTGACTAATGGTTGCGTATAAATGCTTTCATGGCACTGATTGTAGAGCGCACTGCACGCACATGTGGTGATTATATAATGCGCTGCTTTTGTTCTGAGCTCACTGTCTCTCTGCTTTCCTTTAGCACCTTTATGCAACACAGTTGTACGGCTTATACACCTCTCGGTGCGTTAAGGTGCGTAAAGAAAGGGAGATAGATCAGTTCAAATGATCCATTAGACAAGTGTTAACTAGTTCACAATCGATGTGCTTTTTTAAGTGTGGCATTGTTAGCAAGAAAATGCACTACATTACCCGGTAGAAGTGAGATAATTTTGTTGTACGACCTGCGAGTGACTACATTTCTCGCATGACTTTATTTGTCATCAGGCTTCATCTCATACAAGTGAGATAATTTTGTTGTACGACCTGCGAGTGACTACATTTCTCGCATGACTTTATTTGTCATCAGGCTTCATCTCATACCGTAACGATAGTGATCACACCAGCCGGTGTTAAAGATGTTAATTTTACTGTCACCGCAGCAGAGCGCGCAACATAAACTAATGCAATTATCATGTTAGGAAAAAAACGTGTGCCATCTAAGCAGACTGAGACGGCTTCGCCGGTTTATACATACTTCCATCGCCCTCGGTTCGGAATGAATTATGCAAATCCTGACTGCATCCTCGCGCATTGTAGGAATCATCATTCAACGGAGCGTTTATGGGCTGAAATAATTGCATTTTAAGCCATAAAGTAGCACCGCATCGACAGTAGGGATATGCAAACTTGACCCAACACCGGACCCGAAGTCCTTCACCCCGCGAAGTGCGTCCCCGTTTGCTTGTAGTCTGGTTCGGTTTTTGTGTAGTCTTTAACAAATCAATGCGGGATTGATTTATAGCCCGTTTTATGGAGATTACATGAAAAACGGGTCATTAAAAAATCATTCGAGTTGGGTGAGGAATAACATATTCAAAGCATAGTTTTGTGTTGAAATTGCAATGAAACATACGAATGAAAGATAGTTAAAAAGATTCCTAATCTCGCATTTATTAATTGGATGAAGATACACTGTGCTCTGTTTCATTTTTCTCAGCCCTTTCTTTAAAAAAAGAAGAAGTTTGAATTTATTGAAAATTTTATGGTTTTCTATCGGCTTGATGTTGCAAAAGCTTGAAAATGGTATGTGGTTATCTTGAAAATTTTTAAACTTCTTGTTCATAAGTAGTTCATAAAGTGTAGTTTTGCGATAAAGGCTATAAAGGCGATAAAGGCAGCGATAAAGGTTATTTCATTTATTATCATTAGAGGAAATAAAAGTTGTACATTCTCGGGCTTTTATGGTTTAGATAAATTGTTTTTTTTTTTCAATTACAAGGGAATGGTTAAACATTATTTTTTAATCATTTAAATTTACTTGACAAACACAATTCGTAAAAAATACACACATACATATATATATATCATAAAATACACCAAATTCAATGTTTACTATCAGACTGTTACTATCATTCGATCTGTGCCCGAATCTTGTTATAAAGTCATGAATTTTAATCATTGTGTGATGAACCTTAGGTATTAAATTGTGTTATAAACAGATTCGTTATCGAATATCCATTTAAAAAATCATATATCCAGAAATATGCCAACATATGTGTGGTCAGCTAAAATTCGATTTTAAATTAAATTGGTAATGGTTTGATAATACAACAAGCACAGATGGGTTTGAAATCATTTGATTGTGACTAAACTCCATTCAACTGCAGCAGTAAAGTCAACACGTCCTTGTCCAATGTCGGCAATGTGTCGGACGTGATCAGGCAATCAAAATCGAAATTGATGACCTTTACGTGATCGAAACCGGGGAATTCAATGAACTCTATTCGCATTGCACCTTGGCCTCTATTACACGGCTCTGGAATGCTTCCGTTTAGGGGTTCAAACATTGCTGTGAAAATACAGTTTATATTTGTATTTTACCTGTAAGTATTCGTTCTTATAAGGGCTTGTTTAAGTACTGTAGTTTAGAAAACATTTTTCATCATTCTCTATTTAAAAAAATGGGTTATAAAGATGCAAAAAATCAATGTGCGAGACATATTATTATTTTGTTTGTGTTCGTCGCTTGAGTAGAAAAAAAAACACTTCAAATCTTACGTTTTTTGAAACAGACATAATGTGGATAAATATGCATAATATTTTATAACGAAGGTCGTTCGCTTGTTGTGTGCATCGAAACAATATTCCGATTCCAATAATTATAGGTTTGCGTGTAATTTACGTAATTTTCCCCTAAATTTGTATCCTTAAAAAATAAACCACCGTTTACGAGTCGCGGTCGGTCACCGGCACCACCACCGTATTTATTGTCTATGGCTCAGTAACATCCTTCACGTACCTTTTCTTCCGCATTCTCATCGCCAGGCGGCTCCGTCTCTGGCGTGGGTTCTTCCGGAATGGTTTCGTTACTGACGTTGGTCGACATTGCGTTGTTGGCTCGGCTGTTTCTTTTTTCCACTCTTCTTCCAATACTCTTCGTAACTAGGAGCAGTTGATTTCCGATCCACCGCGGTAATCACTGGTATTAGGGATATCGTTACAATATACTGCGATTTATTGACACCCGAGGATCGAAAAACCAAAAACCACACCAAAAAACACCAATTGAACAATCGTTCAATTTACGTAAATCTTCAAATTAATTGTGCACCGATCATCACTTCACTCGGAATACCTGTAACACATTTTTTTGTTTTGCGGGTGGCCGTTCGAATGGCGAGTGTGTATGAATGAGTAGGCTTATGAAATTAATCGATTCAATTTTATCAGCGTTTGGAGGGGCGTGAAGCGCTGACTTCACTCACAACGGTGCTGGATTTGAAGATGCTGTACTGTATTTGTTGTTTTTCACACCAACAGAATCTACGTCACACTCGAGATTAGCGTCGGTGGCTGCTAATCGACCCAATAAAGGAAGGATATTACCCCGTGGGCGATGATCGCGTTCGATTGGTTTAGTCATTTCAATTAATTAACTATCTTCCAGCATCCCCCGTTGTGGTCCCTACACTACGAGACATAGAAAGCACGACCGTTGCTGCGTGATTGACGTGAGCACATCACTCATCAAGACGTACACTACACACAAAAAGATATACACACACACAGACACACGTTGCCTGTTCACGAATCACGAATCGGAGCACTCACGGGCATATCATTTAGGTGCTCCGTTTGACGCACGATATCGCGTTTACGCGTTTGCTGTTTGAAGTCGATAATGGGCATGATCAATTCGTAAAGTAAAATCAATTAAACTTAGTTACAACCATCATCCACCGAACGCTTCGAACCCAACCCAACCGACTGCATACAACAACAACAACAACAAAAAACTCCTATAGTATACACACGCGCGTGAATAGTCGCCGAAATCGAAGAAAAGTAAAGACGAAATCCAAAAACCTCCAACTCCAGCTCGATCGGCGGTGATGGCACCAGACGGCCTGCTGGCTAGCGTACGATCGAGTGACTGGAGGACCGCTGCGAAGCGTGGGCACTGGCCCCTGACCGCCGTTTTGGTTTTCCAGCGCTTCGGTTTCGGTTTCTGTTTCACTCCTTGTGGAAATTTTCGTTCATCCTTTATTTTCCACCACCCCTTTTTGCGTCACCTTTTACTTCGGCACGAGGTTCGTGGCCGAGCGTCGCATCGAAGTCACCAGCCCATAAAACGTGTCCGAGGGTGGTTTTTGTCTGTTTGGTGTCCGTGTACGTGTGTGTTACTGTATTGTTTGGTCTTCGGCGTTCGGTGCCTTGGGGGTGGTTCTGATTTCACCTCCCACCCGCGCGCAGACAATCGGTTTGTGTATGTGTGCGGGGAAGAGAGATAGAAAGGCTGCTCAATGAGCAAACTGTCGGATGCTTCAATGCTTGAGAATGCAGAATCCATTGTCTCGTGGTTCGTTTGATTTTCTTTCCAGTGGTAATGTAACACCTCTGGAAATATGAACTGAATTCGGCTCTAAACTATTCATCAATTTTGCAGTGGTCCTAAAAATACTAATATTTGAATATGTTTAACTAACAAAGGAACGCTCATAACGGTGGGCACAAGTACATTCACATGGACGCACGACATGTCCGTACATGTCCCGCTGGACAAAACCTACGATGTTTGGTTAGCACACGGAACAAACACCGCGACAAACAAACCATACTTCTGCGATGTAATTTGCTCTACACTCGGCGACAGCGTGTAAACGAGCGCCCTGTAAACGATGTGCTGCCCTCGCAACGATCCGGTGGCCCCATTCTATCGCTTGGCACGGTGACCTTGATACCAGCCATAGCCATAGCCGGGCTGCAACGAAGAGGTCCGCTGGGGCGCTATACCGGCGCACATCAATCCGTATGATTGATAGATGTAAATATGCTGACACGTTGAAATGTTTATCGAAAATAGATGAGACGGTGCTGTATTCTCCTTCACTTCGACGTCAGTCCCACGTAGCTAACGGGAAGGGCACAGCAGGCGCACCAAAAGGCCACCCACAACGATCGGTGGATTTAGTTTAATTGAAATATTTGTTACTTTTTTTCTGGACCAGAAGAAAAAAAAGTATCCCGCTAGCGGATATAATTTAGAATTATATTTTTTTAATAGATGAGCTATATCCTGTGGAAGTACAGCCTATCTTGCGGCTCCTTTCTAAATATGCATAATTTTCATAATAGTAAATTTCAGAATGGACTTGATTTTTTAGTGAATATAGATTAAAAATAGAAATAACTTTAAAAAAAAAGTAAAACTTTTCGACCGGGAAGTTAAAAAGGGAACAAAATTAGTGGACTACGGAAGTAGAAGTCTGTTGCACTCTAGACAATAGTATACCTATAAAGCAGTTGCTAAGTAATTGAGCCAGTCATAATCCCATTGACCGAATATTATTCCAAAAACGAAAGAGATTTTTTATGTAAACCGAACAATGTTAAAGTTCCTGCTAGACATAACAATTTTTTGATTGGTTTATTTCATATTACAAAATAGTTTGGACAATATATACATATATTTTTGTAATAAACAATAACATCCTTCCACAATATGGCACAGTTGTCGTGATATAGAAATAAAAAAGCATGAAAATGAATATGAATATATGAAAAATCGGTTGTAACAGATGTTATCTATAACATGAGCGATAAGTGTAAATCGTTATTTAACTATTTTTTAAATATTTCACTTGAGTTTAAGACAAAGAATTAAGGGAAGGTGAAAGGAATATTTAATCAAAAAATCATTCCCAACAACCTAATAAAAAGTTTGTTATCGATTCCAACGTCCTCAGAATTCGCTATGGCGTTTACCCATGTGCCACCTACTTAGATAAACTTTGTCCACCATCTCTAATTGTTGAATCGATTCACCTCATTGCCTGGCTGCTTATTCTGCTGCGGCAAAAAGCAACGAACGAGAGCGGGAGGAAGTAAATTAAGTTCTGCCCACCCCCGTCGTGCATGAAGCCACGCTGCCTAATCTCAGCTAATCGTCCCCGACCCGAGGTGCGAAGGGAGCATACACACACACACACCCTACTGCCCTGCTAATAATGTTTCCGCGCCCGGCGCTAAACACAGCGCGTCACTCGTTCGCCAATAATGCGCCAATCGCTGCAGCTAATCGGACGCGTGTGCAAGCAACGTCTCCTACGATCAATGGGTAAACCTGACACGGCCGTGGCAGCTACGGAATTAAGCATTAGCGCAACAGAGAGCGTGATATAGATAGAGCGAAAGAGAGCGCGAAAGAGATCGGTGGACCAGGTGGGTACTAATACGCTGCGAGCATGCATAATTACCGATCCGTAGGCAAACGCTTTGGAGTTCAATGTCAACGCCATTGCGCACGATCCGATTCCAAACATCCGACCGGTGCGACGTTGCTTCCTTTCCTGCGGCTTCCGGACCCACGTCCAGCTGGGTCCACATATGAGTTACAGCGGCGTGACCGCGCGCGTGTGTATGTGTGTGTGTGTGCCCGTGTGTTACTGCCACGGTCACCGATACTTGCGCTTCTTCTTCTTCGGCTTCTTGTGATGTACAACGTCAGCGCTGCCAGCGCGTTTCCTCGTCGATCTTCGTCGGTTGCAGGTTCAGTCCCGCGGTGTCCACCCGCGGAAAAAGAGGGTGGAATTTTAATTGAAAGGACAATTTTAATTGCCGCTTTCGGTTTCGTAGCAGCGTGCACGGCGATCAAAGTCCTCCCGGAGTCGTGTGAGGAGTCGCGTCCGCATAACAAAATAGGTCGTTACCGATTGGAAGACTGAGGTTGGGTTGAGGTGGAACACCGGAGGGAATGGGTCTGGTGCAATGATTTATGACGTCTTCAGTCGTGGGCACGGAATTTGAAGCTTGGCATCAACCTTACGATTTGGTTGAGGGTGTACTAGGTACATAGAATGATAAGTTGTTGGAATATACGGATACGTTTGAATATTTGCCACATACTAAGCGTATGTCATGGTATCTCGCATGCAATCGCTTCGACCAAGCAAGTTAACCACATTTACTTGTCGTACCCTGTCGATCAATCTCTCGTTCGATAAATCGCAAAATCGACATGTTTCTCATGCGGTCCGATTCGATCCCTCCTCCGCCACCAGCAAATGTGAACACTTCCAACCGCTCCCGGTTATGGAACGCCCCCCAAAACGAATGGTTTTCGAGCACCGTGGAACCCCCGAGCAGATCGTTCTTCAGACGACGTTCTAAGATCGGCCCGCGAACCTGCACTTACGTTCGCTCGGTACGAGATTATTTATTTGAACGCGCGCAGGTACCGGAAAAGGTCAGTCCAGAGGCTAGCCGGATATCGGAGTGGTAAAATCTGCGGAACGGAATCAAGTATGTCATCACGTTTCGCGGTCTTACCGGCGGCTCGGGCTAAGAACGGATGCTAGAACGAAAGGAACTGCGTACGAAAATGTCATCCCCCCGGTGCATAATGATTTTCTGCTGCGATTGCAATAAATCTACGCTACTTGAGAGATAACGTAATGGGGGGCACAGTGGGTAAGTGTACCTTTGGGGGTTGCAGCTACCCTCAGGAGCACGTCTTTATTCGTTGCAGTATAATTACACGGTATGAGCTGTCGTAAACATACGAATAAAGTCAGTGTGGCTCACTGCATCTTTTATGACATATTATTTCTTGATTTTCAAATGTTGTTCCGTCCTTTGTAGATGATTGATAAAAAAGATTATCCGTTTGAACTTTAAAGGCGAGTATCCTTGTAAAAGGGAAGCAGTTCGAAATGGGATTAAGGAATCAGGTCTGTCGTTGGAAGACCATTGCAGCTACCAATACACCTAAGAGGCTCTCAATTTCAAGATGTGCTTGCAATTGCATCAATCAAGATAGTTTTTGTTAGAAGGAATAAACAAGATTAACCTATTCGAGGTTTGAGAACAGAATATACTTTATTTTAAACTAACATGCAGACAAATTGCTGTCCTATTCGCGATGCTAACTATGAGAGCATTGCTGCCACCAGTTTTATATATCGTTAAAACTTAATAACGGATGGACAAGTAATTATTGTTAGAATCATAGTTTATCATGTTATGGACTTTGAGAGCACCTCAATTTTATCTGTAAGAAACGTCATCATAAGTTTATCTCAAGGAAAAATCGCCCTTATAAGCAAACATGTATGAAAAAATGTACTCATTAGTTAAACAATAAAAAATAACTCCATTTTGTATACGTCTATAACCTCTACTTTCTTGATATAACAATCTGCAGTAGGTCCACGCTTTCCATTTTTGATTTTCATTTTACTCGTAACTTTACCCGTAGCCTGTAGAGTCAATCCTGCGTACGGAGGGATGATTCAGTTGAAGTTTAAACACCCACAGCCTTTGCTGGGTAACAGGAATAACGACTTGCGCACAGGACTAACAACTAGAACGACTAGAAGTGCTATAAAATATACTAAATACATACACTAAAATATACTCCAAAACTTCTTTTGATTAGTTAATTTTAATTTTAACTTGTACCATGTTATTAGTTAAAGGAAGTAGCTAAAACGACTTGAAAAATAAATCTTGAAATGCCGTTACTTTTTTATCGATAAGCTATTAAACTAAAGTCTTTGTTGAAAAACTCCATTGTAAAATACTTACTCAAAAAATCACTTAAAAACACATATGTAAGCCATAAAGAAATAATTCTAACAATTATAAAATATGTTACAACCGTTAGCGATTAGTATAAGCTTACCAGTTATTATTTTCTTATTCTTTCTTGGCACATTAACCTCAAGTAGGTCAAGAAGGGCAGGACCATTCGACCTTCCTAACAATCATCAGCCACTACACGAATAATCTAATCTACCAGATAAATAAATATTCTTGTCGTACTTTTCACCATTTTGATAAAACATTTTGGTTGGAGTTATATTTCATTTAACCAAACAACCATTTGAGCCAGATACCGATCAATCAATTTGAAAATATTTTATCAACAAACGTCAGGACCGAGGTATTTTAAATAAAAATAATGATATGCTTAACCGAGCTTTAATATGACTAAATCACCAGTTCCAATTACCGATTATAAACAACCTTCAATACCGAACCAGGCATTTATTTCTCCTTAAGATCGGTTTATGTAGGAAGCATTAAATTAGTACAATTGCTCGGAGTGAAAGAGCAGATTGACCCCATTTAAAGCTGATCGTGTGAAAACTTCATGCGGCAGCCACTATCGCTCCCAATCTGCCGTACAATATCTCGCCAGATCTTGGAGCACGTTTAGCAGGCATCCTCATCGCTGCGATCATTTACAGGAGTGCAATTTTACGGCCTACAAAACGGTTCGCCTGCCCCCCCTTCATCGATCGGGGTCGACGGTGCAGTTTGCGTAAATGCGAGGGGTGCGATTCGGTTCGCACCCAGGAATCGATCCGATTGCGTGATTTATGGACGGTTGAAATCGATCATCCATGCACGGCTACGATGGGAGGCTTCCTTCGGTCCTCGGTCGGAACACGGTGCGAACCGGGTGTGCGAGGAAGTTGATCGTTTCATAAACTGCGCCGATGATTGCATCTGCTATTAATTAGCTATTAACGGCTAAGATTGGCTGCAATTTTGATTTCAATCATCGCGGGCCGTTCTTCCTCCGCACGTTTCATATTCTTGCAAATTTTATCGGGGTCAAAGCAGTTTGGGAGCGTTTTACGTACATGTAGATGAACGTAACTCAGAGTTGTGTGATTTAAATCGTGTTTTGAGAGGTATTTCTAACGAAATGTTTATCCTCTAAAAGAAGATGGAATTTATCTCAAATTAGGCTATTTAATGCGTAGTTGAAACGATTTGTAACGAATTTTTAATTTTTGTATAGTGTTTTGATACAGTTTTGATATAGTATGTAGTTGATATATCCAACAAAAATGTCCAAAACTTATAAAATACAAAAACATTGTAATGTGATACGCCTTTAAATTTCGCGCTATTAGTTTCGCTCAACGCCATCTCCCAACATCGACAGGTTGCTTAGTGAGGGAAAACCCCAGCAAAGATCAAAGACTGGATACGAAGCGAAGACTATGTAAACAAACAAACAAACAAACAGGTCGCTAGATAAATCATCCTCCTTTTGTTGCCCGTTCAGCGCGGCGTGAGGAAAATAGTCACTTTGTGTGCACATTTCACCTTCAGCCGGGACGGATCGAACTACGCTTTGATCGGGCAAAGCGCGCGCGGCTGACGGGCTGAGGCCGGGCACAGCAGAAAACAGCATCTGCTGAAATGACTTAATTAGCACCCTCGAGCGGGAGATGTGCGATGGCACGAAACTGCCCAGAAGCGCCCGGTCCGGTTGGAACCGGAAAATGAGATGCAAGGTGTGCGTGAATTCGTGAGCCGGCCGCAACTCGTCTTGACTGCGGCGTGTGCCCTCGACAGCCGCGCCGCTCGAGAGCTGGCCCCACTTGATCCCGGCGCGTGTGTGTGTGTGTGTCTCATTGTTTCCACTTGCCACGATGTCACCGTGCCGAGACACGTCACGAGGGGCACAATCACACAATTTTGCACGGTGAAGTTCTAGGTCAAGCGATACCTAATCGCCCGGCTTAAGGACACCCCTGAGCGAGACGTGCGGAAAAAGCAACCGACGGTGTGGAGTGGGCAGTGTTACGGACGAACAGGCAGCCAATATTTTTCTCCGGTGGCACTGGAAAACTGGATCCAATTTCAAGGGCATACGTCACCGAAGGGAAACGCTTCGCGGAACTGATGGATGCCACCGGTGTCACCTGCTAACCTGCTTTCGGAGTCGGTGGATGGGGAGGCAAAAGGGCAGAACCATGGAGCAGAGGATGAATCATCTCTAGATCTCTGCTGCTATGGCATGACATGTGGTGTGATAGATACTGTTAGTTTGTGATAAATTTAGAAGGTTTTAAATTCGTTCTCTTGAATGTAGGACTAGTTGTGGGCCTAGTCTTGACTAGTCTAGTCTTCAGACCCACTAGTTGTGGGTTCAATTCTCTTACCAGATCTTCAATCAATATTACCAGAAATGGTAAGTCTAATGGTAATGGTAAGGATGGATAAAGGAGAGGAAAAATCTAGTTCATTTAAATTATTTTGTTTACCAAATATGCCCGGGATAAATCCTGATTGACAATACATATAACATAGAAATATGAATAGTGTATAAAATACGTTTGAATAGATGGAACACCTTCAAAATGGTTAAAATTGTCAAAAATTTATTATTTTCATAAAGATAGATTCTAAGAAAAATATCTTATTTAAAGAAGGTTCATTTCAGTTCTTTAGTTGAAAAACCATTGATCATGAAAGTGAATTATAAATTATTTATTTAAAGATTACATTTATGTTTTATGATGCTTCCAGGATTAAAATAATGGAATTTTTCATATAAACAATTGGTGCATGAATTGCTGCCTATAAACTGTTATAATTTACAACACAATGTTCTAAGTCAAGATGTCCGTCCAAAGAAGTGAGCACGTTTATAGCACGGTAATGTTTTGCATCTCTCCTTAATGTTGTTTTGATGATGCACCAGAACCATAATCACCATAATGAATTATTAAATGTTTGATAGTTCAAATAACTAAATTACTACGAACACCAGGTTGAAAATGGTTTTCCGCTGTGTTTCTGAAGTGTCTGATGTGTTTGTGATGTGAGATGAAATAGGGAATTGCGCGTGTTTATATTCATTCCAATTTTTCCCAATAGATGAATAATGAGAAAAAATTTTAGTTTCCCATCTCGGAAACAATTCCAAATGCCGCTCAAACCGATTGACAGAGAAACTGAAACCGAAGAACGATGACTCACGCTTGCGTCGAAGATCCCAATGCCGCCGATAATCATGATCGCACTGATCATCATCATCATTATTAGATCGCTCGGTGAGCTGCGAGAAAAAGAAGCTCAAAATCGATTCCAAACTGCGCAAATGCAAAATAACGTACATTAATCATAATCGCTACCCAGTTTTCCCACCTCATAAGCCGATGTTATTTTATTGCTCGGGGTCGTCTTTTTCGCTTGCTTTTTGCCCTTAAGCTAGGCAGTTTTAATCCGATGCAGATTGCGGCCGGGCTGCCGTTGAACTACGGACGGGAGCCACTAACCCCAACCATGCAAAACCCTTTTCCATCCCCTGCGCGTCGATCGCGCCGGCTACTATGTGAAGGTTAAGATGGATGTTCTAAACCGGCTGCCCGTAGTCGGCGTGTTCTAAGCCTTCCTGCATTAGCGAAGAATTAGGTTCAATCGGCGCAAGTTTTGCAGTAGCACCAGAGAGGGACGGTCGTGGCAGCGTCATCGAGCGTCCACCGATTCCGTGGGCTGAATGTTGGAATGATCGTGCATTCGATTCTGCTTCCACCGCCATTACGCTCATGCGCTTCACGATGCAGTTCAATGGCTTCCACTGGTGCCTTTGTTTGTGCGATTTTTGTCACCTTCGTCATAGGCAAATGTTTACAGTGGCGCGAGTGCCCGGCAGCAGCAGCAGCAGCAGCCACATTATGTCGGCAGCGTCTGGTGCACAGCGATAATCGTCATTTTATCGTGAGCCACTTGCCATTTGGTGGCGTGGTGAAGGCTGCCGGCAGATAATCTGTCGTTCATTGCCAGTGCTCGTAAAGCTGATTGTTACGACAGCGCTATCGCTAACGATTAGATGATACGTAGGTTCAGAAAACTGAAACGCGTCGATTCGATAATGCTAAGCGATTTTTCACGATCACTGAACCTTTCACCGCGCCCTAAGTGATTGGCAATTTTTCATGAAACTGTAAGGCTCGTTAATCATGCGTCTCCCACTGCCCATGGACACACACATTCCATTCCGCAAAGTTGAAGTGTTACCGAGCACTCCGGCAAAATCAAGCAACAGGAGTGCGAATTTCACTCGACGTTGACAAATTAATGCCGGCCAAACGGTGCTGGGTTGTGGCTCATGTTCCCTTTTTACTTTACCATATTTGATACATTTTTTCTTAACTGGTCCAGTTATTCAATAGTTTGTATGAGGTATAACACGACTATTCAATTGCAAAAAAAACATCAATAAGTTTTTTTTTTTGCAATTCATCGATATGAGGCGGTATGACAAGTTGCCCTCAATCTGTGCAACGACTGTCGCTATGGAGACAGTTTATGACAGCAGATCATTAAGGTGGTGACTGAGATCGATTAATGATCCTTGTGCCAGTTTTTCTGCCTTCTTTGATTTCCTTTAGCGTAACTAATTTTAGATCCTGGTTCCAAATGAAACTGCACAGAACGTTCTTCACAAGAGTTTTGTTTTAATTGACTCATGACGGGATGCTTAGATTTTCCACAACCTAAGCCGGCGCACGTTCTTGCTGCACGAATTTTAATGCTCACACAGCGTCCATGATGCAATTCATGAGTCTCTTTGAAATAGGAAACTTTACCGCCATCACGCACCGGAGTGTGTTGCCCTACGTGGCTATAAACCTTACCGAGTATACGAGCTCGTGAGGTCATTGTTCCGAAGGTGTCATAATTTTCAGTACTTCGAATCGTAAACTTGCTCGCTTATCGGAAGTCGGCATTTTTACGACACCGCCTAGGAACTCCCGTCACTTTGTGTGCCACCACTGTTAGAATCGTTTGGATAAAAGCTAAACCCACGTACTTTTGGAAACTACCAACCTGAACCCGTTATTTAGTTTTTTGCTCCTAAATAAAACGAGAAAAATTTGACAACATCAATACACAGTAGGAGGTAGTTTCGGCGCGTTATGGTTGTGCCTGTGTAGCGGGGGTTTTGATCCGTCGTTTTCGCTGTACGTTTACATTTCGCCTATCTTCCGGTCACGATCACTGAACCTTTCACCGCGCCCTAAGTGATTGGCAATTTTTCATGAAACTGTAAGGCTCGTTAATCATGCGTCTCCCACTGCCCATGGACACACACATTCCATTCCGCAAAGTTGAAGTGTTACCGAGCACTCCGGTAAAATCAGGCAACAGGAGTGCGAATTTCACTCGACGTTGACAAATTAATGCCGGCCGAACGGTGCTGGGTTGTGGCTCATGTTCCCTTTTTACTTTACCATATTTGATACATTTTTTTCTTAACTGGTCCAGTTATTCAATAGTTTGTATGAGGTATAACACGACTATTCAATTGCAAAAAAAACATCAATAAGTAAAAAGGTAAAAATGTACTGTTTTGACAATGTACCTAAATGACATTAAACAAAACACTTTGTTGGATCATTGAAGATCTCTTACAGAAATTCTCAGTTTATATTCTTTCACGTTTCTAAAGACTTCTTCGTGGATGGAACTTAAGTCTAAAATTTTCAAGAATGTATAGACGAATAAGGCAAATACAAATGGTAAATGAGTTGTTGATGAAATTAATGTTCAGTATGCCTAACGTGCGTGTCGCCTGCTTGTGTCTTTAGGAGGGGCAAGAGCCTTATGACCGATGTGATCATTTGCAGCTTCAACTGGTATATTAGCCAGATGTGTCTAACTATAGTACAATTCATATTTCTAGAATCACTAAGTACCACGTTCAATTTCTTAACTAATGATCTACCCTTTCGATTCCCTTTCGATCGATTCTGGCGCGAGCAGCAGAATCGAGCAACGAAGCAGCCAGAACGCGGATGACGAGATGCGATCTACCCTAATAGCAGTTCCGGAGTTCCCAGACTAAACAAGACTTGAGCTTATGGATTTTTTCAATTTTCCACAAAGTTATGGAGTTTTACTATCTCAACACAGTAACTCTATAGAACCATAGGCATCCTGCTTCATCGTCCTCTGCGCTTGCTATCAGTAGAATGAATAGTCATCGTGAAAACCGTGTCGAGTTAATGTACTCATTCGTGTAGTTTATTCGTATAACGCAATGCGCGCACCACGATAAAAACCCGACTTAGTTGTAGAGATGAGGTGTCTTACATGGTTTGCATTCTTTTAATAGTGGCTTACTACAAGCACTAGTTACCATCTCATTTACTAGTTTACCTGCACTTTGTCCTTACTCAGTTCATTTTATGAACGAACTAATGAAGAAATAAAATGTGAAAATATACAATTAAACATTATTAAGACAATTTATGATTTAGACCAAGCGTAAAATTTGGATCGGCCTGGAGTACTTTTTTAGTTTTACGAGACAATTTGCTTTTTTATATTTTTTGGTTAATTCTAAATTTTAATCATCTGAACGACATCTTCTCAACACTATACATAAGTTATGAAGGAGGTTTTTGTCATCTTCCCTATTATGGACTATGGAATTTTCAGCAGTTTCAAATGCGTTTCCTTCTGTTTTTTTCTTTTGATTTAAATAAAAACTACACAAATATATTTAAATTGCCTACTTTAAATTAGTTGGCAGTTGCGATCTAGAAATAAAAAATAAATAAATAAACAGCAATAGGTGTATAACCTCCAAGTGCGTTGCCTCGAAAAAGATGAAAAAATTGGCACAAATAACAAAGTTAAAGATGGTGTGACTATTTCAATAACAATTGCCATCATTTAATTAACACAAAGGTATGCAAAAAGGTGCTGATGTGAAAATTATGGCACATCGTTCCCATACCCTCAACCTTCGCTCACAGTTCCGTCATGTTTGCGGGGTGCGACAGGGTCAAGCCGGGTCTATCATTGCCAGCATCTCGTCAACAAGAAGAAATGGAAGGAACCGGAAATGAAGACGCAAACACAATAACTCCCAGGCAGCCACGGGTGGCAGAAAAAGTGTGGAAAATGAAAATCATAAACCCGGCGGCCGGCTAACTACGCGATAAACCGACCCGGTCTGATCGAGCCATCCTCCACAGTCAAACATGCTCGTATAATTATGACCACTTTTAGCGCCATCGAGCAATCTATGATGCGGGCGGGCATCTTAGCGATCGGAAGCACAACGACGGCTCGATGCCGATGGGGGCGAAGGAAGAATGTGTCGAGTGGGTCATAAAGCCTGCCGCCGCACCACAAAGGAAGGTATTCACGTTCTGTGTGTCGCCACGTGTGTGCCACGCTCGCTCAATGCCGCGCTAGGTGCCGTGTTACCCACTGACCCAGTGAAGCAGAGAAGAGCCCGTAGATTTTATCCATCCACCCACGGTGAGGCAGTGGCTGTGTGTGGATGTGTTGCGCTGCACCGGCCATTTGAATCCGGGCGGTTAAGTGCGGCGATTTCAATTAACAAGCCCCACCGTGGAACCGTGGCAGAATGACTGACTGCCCCCTCTGGTTTCGGAAGGGAAGCACGGAATAATTAATATGATGCGGTATCGTACCGGTCCAATTTGCATGGCATGGAAGGATACACTAGTGAGGGCGTTAAAAACACACAAAAATAAAACCATACGAGAGATAATCTAAAAGCAGCAAGAGTAGTTTGTTTGTCGAAAAAAATCAAAATATAAATAATTGGCCACTATGTCCGATGCAAACGACCAAGAAAGGGGAGTTTTCACTCCCTCAATGTTTGCTAAATGGTACCTACTTCACAAAGGCATATGAGCGAGGGTGTCTTCCGGACGCTGGAGGCGGATTTCCGTTTCCGATTACCTTTGAGGTAGCGTTGCGGGCTGGAAGGACAGCACCTACTTGACCACTAATTAACTCATCAAGAAGTGAAAAAGACCGGAAAATAGCACGGTTTGCTAGATTACTGCCTGTTGTTTTTTGTTCTCTTTTCCAAAGCTGGTGGTTCAGGTGGAGGCTGTGAATTGAGTTCTTAAGCGATGCAGATAATGAAGCCATTTGACCAGTTCTGTACAACAAAATAACCACTTCAGTGTGAAAAACATGCGTCCAGCGAGATGTTAATCTTTGGAGAATAGATTCAAACTGTTTCACACTCGGAAGAGGGCGCCGAACGTTCGACATTAATGGTGCAATCGAGATGGACGAGATTACGTGACACATCATCCGTAAAAATTATGGCACATCGTTCCCATACCCTCAACCTTCGCTCACAGTTCCGTCATGTTTGCGGGGTGCGACAGGGTCAAGCCCACTAACCGGGTCTATCATTGCCAGCATCTCGCTAACAAGAAGAAATGGAAGGAACCGGAAATGAAGACGCAAACACAATAACTCCCAGGCAGCCACGGGTGGCAGAAAAAGTGTATTCACACTCGGAAGAGGGCGCCGAACGTTCGACATTAATGGTGCAATCGAGATGGACGAGATTACGTGACACATCATCCGTCTTGCAGCAGCACCTTCGTAGGGGTATGTTTTTTGTTTGCGTTGTCGCTTCAATTTTATGTAACGCCTGCGGGGTAACCCTGAAATTTGTGCTAATAAGCCGTGCTGCTCGCGATCCTCTCCTTTGCGCCGTACGCGAGGATTGTGGCGATAGGAAGAGGATCGCAGAGATGTACTCATGCGCGGCTTACTTCTTCGTTTATGTAAACGGCAGCTCTGTCCGAACACGCTGGAACCGGTACGTGAGTGGACAATTCCAGACGTTGCGTCGTGTCACGAGAAAGTTCACTTGCATCTCACCGCAGTGTAACACGGGTGATGAAATCGTTCGAAAGTGTTGCAGACGGTGAAGGTCGTCCGACGTTATTCCATTGAAGTACACTGACATTGAGCGTTGCGTTGTCCACTGTCGACAGGGACCATTTATCGGTTAACAACCTGCCGGGGCTGGTATTTCGGTCGGTTGTAGGGGATGTAAACAAATGTCCAAAAATAAAACTAACCTCAAGGCAACGTGCCTTGAATCACATCGCAATTAAAGGTTACGATACCTCCACCTACTATCGGTACTGGAGACACGGGAGACCCGGACATCCGAGCGGAGAGGACAGCCACGTACGCCACCATTCGCCTTCGCCACCATTCGATTAGCAGGCGCGCACTGTAATCTAAATCCAATTGAACTTCTTCGCGATTAACGCGGACAATGTCTTCGCTAACGATTTCCTTCGCACACTTTGCGAAAGCTTGCAAATTGCGCCAACGTGTGGAGGACCTTTCCGCGTTCATCATAATCGGCCTTGTTAGACGCGATCATTAGACCACGAGAGACAGATAGCAATGACAACGACACTACTTCACTGTGGAGAACTGCTGACGCTGCGTCGATACTACTAATCAGATCTGAAGCGTAGGTCAAGATCAATGCGAATTCAAGCGCAAATGCTAGCATAATATGAAATCTCCGCAACCACTTGTTTTTGGTCATTAACAATCGAAATAGCCGAGCATTAATGGTACTTAGCTGAATAGCTACAATTTTACTGCGCAAAATTTAAGTCTGATTTTGAATACAAAATACTCTTTGCTCAAGCTTTTTCAATAAAAACTGCTCACACGTTCTTGAACAGTGCACGGAGGTGCATGAAACTGTAGCATTCAATCGTGAAGAGTGCACACCTATCTTTAAATCGTTCTGCATGGGCAATTTGTTTAACCCTA
>KZ072499.1:73551-89944 GCA_002091845.1 Anopheles cracens
ATCAAAAAGAAACGTTGTTTCAGCCAATGTTGGTTCAACCGTTTCCACCGAGCCGTTATAGCTAGTTGATCATAAAAATGCCGAAGAGTTGAAGCTTAACAAACATGAAGTTTTTAAGCTTTTTTACATGTTTCCCCAAACCGCTCAAGAAAGAAATCGTACTGTGGGGTTTTCAGAGGTCGACGGTTACAATTTTGGAGAGCGAAAAAATACCGATTTCTTTCTTTTTACCCAACACTCACACACCTTCTCGTTACCTTCACTTGCTACTTTACCCATGCACACAAGCAATAACTCCGTATGATAAACCCAACAGAGGTACGCTACGGCGTTACTAGGCGTTACACCGAATTGCTTACTTCTGCTATTCCACACCAGGTGAAGGTAGCGTTAGTTACGCTAACACACGCTAAGGAAATGGAAGCGCTAAAATCGCGGTAGTTTTTTAATTTGAAAAATGATGTTCAGTTCCTACAATTTTATCAAATGTTTGTGATATTAAATCAACTGTTGGCGTAAAACAGGAGCGTTTGAGTCTTTTTGATATTTTTTAACCTGTAATTATCACTTTATTTTTTAAACAGTAAATAAACTATACACAGTAATCTGGCTTACGCTCAAATAAATAATTATCAAAGATCATTGCTCATCGCGTACCAGCCATCGTTCGATCGGATGCACCGCGTACCCCTTGATCCTGGACGCTATCCCCGTTGCTGGTGCTTATAAGTTAACTCGTCAGAGAATCAATTTCCTGCACTGCACGCACCATATTCTGCATGATTGATTGTATCCCCCCTTTCCACTTCCATGCCTCACGTTCGACAGTTTCCATCGCAATTGATCACGGACCAGATCCAGTCGACATAGTTGGGCACCTTCGTGTAGATGCCAAACTTGTTTTGCTTTCCACAGCCATCGCCGAAGCTCGTTATTCCATAGATAGTCCATGGACTGTTCAGCTTAGTTGCATCGCGACACAGCAGCGGACCTCCAGAATCACCGGCACACGTATCTATTCGGCCCCGCTTATGTCCGGCACAGAACATGTTCTTCGTGATGGTATAATCGTGGTACACGGCTCGACACCGTTCGTTCGGTACGATCGGCACTTCCGCCTCGTGCAGAATGTCCGTGCCGGCGTCGTCGTTGTGACGCTTCTTGCCCCACCCGATAATGGTGCAGGTGTGTCCGGTTGGAAGAGCCTGATATCGCTCCGGAAGGCAGGAATATCCAATAAAATTCGACGGCTCCACTTCTCTCGGGAGCTTCAGCAGCGCCACATCGTTGTCTACCGTTTTCTTATCGTACCGGGGATGTTTGATGCTCAGCTCGACACGAAATTCGATCTCAGTCCCGTCGGACTGCTGGAGATTATGTTCGCCAAGCCGAACAAATAGCCGCTTTCGAACGCAATGTGCAGCGGTTAGGATCCATCGCGAAGATACCAAGGTTCCTCCGCAAAAAGCCTCCTAAAATACATTTAAAAAATACAATTAGCAAAACTTAACTCCTTCGTCTAAAAGTGCGCCAATCTATTACCTTAAAACGATTCAGAATCGCCACCTGCCAAGGCCACTGCCCTCGGCGGCTCGTTTTCCCACCGATGATACGGAGCATGTTGTAGAGATAGTTCTTCTTTGGCTTGTCACGCACCATCGGCAAACCGCAGGTCAGCTGCTGTGGCATGTACTCCGGCTGCAGAACACCGCGCCGGTTCGAGAATATCTGCGCAGAGATCGTGTTCGGAAATGACACCGAATCGCTTCGATTCCATCCATTCGGCTGTGGTTTTCTCGGTCTGCTGGGCCTGGGAGTTGTCGTCGTCGTGGTTGTGGTCGTAGTGGTAGTAGTCGTCGACGGTACCGGCGGCATCGCTGGTGGTAGAACTATATTGCGACTGTTTTGATACAGCTGATTTCCGATCCACTCTTCGCAAAAGCTGCCCTCAGTATAGCAGTAAGCGATCTCTCGTATGACATCGTTTCCACAGAAGGAGGGTATCCGACAACGTCTGAAAAGATGAAATGGATGGTTTAAAACAAACTAACGTACAACGTACAACCAATCGATACATACTTCAATCTGCGAGTAGTGCACTTGGCTGTGCACTTCGTCCATTTACTCCACTTCGTGTAAGGATTCTCCACCTTCCGGGGCATCTCGAAGACGGCTTTCTCACGGGCCCTTCTTTGAGCCATACCAGGTCCGGACTTCAGAATTCCAGCCGGCTGATCCTCGTCCTCAACGGACACACTCAACGAATCGTTGGATTCTTCGTCAACCTCTCGTTTAGCGTGCCGACCTTCCGTTGCGCCTGTGGTTGCTGTCGAGAATGAATCTAGCAGCTGCTGGTACCGCTGGGTGCTGGTGCTTAGATTGGACATCTTCGGCACAATCGTTTCGGTAGTGTGTCGAAAAATGGCACCATAGTTCCTACTCAACTGCAGCGATTCAGCTGCCACCGCACGATGCCTGCTGGAGTTTGTTTGCGGAACGATAGGACGCCAGTCTTCCTGATCGGGATAGTCTTCTCCCTTGCGGTTGGAGAACCCCGTCCCGTCACGATAGAGATGATCGTAGTAGTCCTCGAAGTAATCGCTCAACTTGGAGGGATGCCGCCGCGGTAGATGATGCTGTTGCTGCTGGTGTCTGGGATACTTGACAAATTTATGCGCTGCCGTCTCGTAGCCATTGTCGTAGTGTGGTGCCAGTGCCACGTTGGGCGACAGAATACGCTTGTCGTCGAAATCGTCCAGATTGATCAGCAGCGGCTTGCCCTTTATCATCTGCGAGAGCAGTTCCTCCTTGCGGTGAAACGTTGGGTATTTGGAGGACGGGCTCTTTAGTATCACGTAGTCCGTGTCACTGTCCGAATCGTCGTATTCATCGTCGTCCTGGATGATGATCTTTTTCTTCTTCTTCCCATGGGGCGGTTTCTGCACGTGCCCATCGAAGTTGACGATCGTGAACTGATTCAGCGGCAGTGACGACGAATGATGCTCATCCTTGGGTTGCTCGATGTGGATGGTCGGAATCGGTGGAATGTGCAACGGTACGCAACTGTGAAGCAAACGCACAAACAAACAAAACGTTACGAAATAACGAACGTGAAAGTTGCACAATGTTTACGGATAGTTCCGCAAGTCGAACGACTTCCTTACATATTCTTGGGACATATCCGTTCCTCCGTCTGGACGTGATTGCCGCACTTGCGCTTGGCGATGCAGTACCGCTCCCGCTTCTGGTGGCAGTAGTAGTCGCACGCACCCCACTTGGTGAAGGGCGTGTAGAGATGCGGATTGATCCGGCGCTTCCGGTGGTTCCAGCCGGGTGGTTTGATACGCCGCGGCACCGGATGCCGCCGGTGTTTGACGATTTTCTTCACCTTCCGGTAGCTCCGATCGATCTCGTCATGCTCATCGGCGGATCCAACGAATCCATTCCGTACTGCCGGTTGTGGCGGAGCTGGTGAATGCTCGGGAACGAACAGTTGTGTCCTCTGCGATGGCAGCTTCCGTGGAGCGAAATGTTTGCCATTGACGTTACTGGTTGGTTCGACGGGTCGTATCAACAAACTGCTACCGAATGCCGGTGTCGTCTGCTGCTGAGGAATACTGTGAGACTGCAAAAAGAAAAACAAATGAGAAATTAAAGTCTACACTGCATTGTCCAGCGAAGTTCGATAAATTATAGCTAACGAGGCAGAGCATAAATTGTAATATTTCAATTTCGCTGCAGACAATCAAATATCTCAGTGCGCTTGAGTGGAAAATTACATATTTTTACCCCTACTGAGTAGGAGTATCCGCTCCAACGTCCTGCCGACATGGTTAGTTATTGTTTTTGCGTTGGA
Organism: Anopheles cracens; assembly: GCA_002091845.1. Classification (NCBI taxonomy): domain Eukaryota; kingdom Metazoa; phylum Arthropoda; class Insecta; order Diptera; family Culicidae; genus Anopheles; species Anopheles cracens. Next base: position 77,408 of record KZ072499.1, read on the forward strand.
CGATTTAGTTTCATGGCTTGCCGCGGTTTTCACCGGCATTATCGGGTAGTGGGCAACAACCAAACGACAATTGCCGACACTCGACCTCTTTCCGATACCCCTTTTCTCAAGGAACTCCACCTTCGCTGCAGCACCGCCGCACCGTTGAATCACATCGAAAAATGTAGTCTCTTTCACAAAATTGAATAAGAAAACAAAACTATACGAACCCCAACAATGATCGGCGGCAGATAGGTGGCTTAAAGACACACCGGCACGGCCAAACCTCACGTCGCTATCGCCGTTGACAACGCCGCGTTGTCGTCGCCGACTACGTCCAGCGTGGTGCGCGTGATCAGGAGAGTCAACGCTTTTTTCAACTTGTCGCGCCAAACAAATGCAGTCGTTTGTCTTCTGTTGCCTGTTTCTTCTTTTCAATGGGTTTTAATGTGTGTGTGGTTGTGTGCGTTGTTATGCTTCTCTCGATTCCATTCAGCAACCAGCCCGAAAGTACGGAGGAGCTAAGCAAGATTCATGAATGGAGATAGTACCCCGCTCGTCTTCAGGCGGTCTCGAACGCAGAGGGACACCAAATTACCGAACCTTCCAGTGCCGTGAATGAACTGAGCGCGGTGCTGTCCGGCTGGAACACCGTCGGGAGGTAAACGTCTCCTCCACTATAGACACCGCGCTCCGTCTGCTCTCCACCACCCATTCTTCGCTACAAAATCGCAACAACGCGGAGTCTGCAAAACCATTTAATGTCTAAGCCCCTGATGACATCTGGGACCGCGGGGAAGGGGAAGCATAAATTTTCAATGTTTATCGAACATTAAACGTTTCGGTCGCAGGCATTCGCAGGCCGCTTCTTGGGGATCCGACACAGCCGACCGCTGCCGTCTTATCATGCCTTCCATTTTAACCGGCCGTTTAGCTCGTGGGTGCATTGCGTCCCGCGTTCGGCTTCAGCCTCGCGAGTGTCATCTTGCATAAAAAAAACGTGTTTCTTTATATGCCGGGCGAATGGGTGTTACAGTCCACTTCTGGTGGCCGGAAAACGCTTCTTATCTCACCGCAACGGTGCGTGTGTTTGTATATATGCTACCGCAATTCCGACAAATCCTCGATTTGAGAGGCGGGTAAAGGGCGCAGCATCTCAACCGTACCATAGGCGCTCTCGTACGGTCTTAGTTCGGAAATTGCAGCATCTTGAACCTGCGGACGAAACTCCAAAGAGCCAACACATTTCTCCGGTACCCAGAGCTCCCTTCCGTTGGGCGACCCTCCTGAGAACCGGGGTTGCAAACGAGGTGATGAAGACAATTTCCGTACCATAAAAGTACAATTAAGTCACAATCGGGTGACGATAAAGTAGACGAGACTACTCCGCGACTACGCGACCGAATTGCTCAATAAGAGATCGCGTCCGCAGTTCCGAGTCCGACTGAATTGAAGTATGTGTGTGTGTGTGTGTTCACGCATGCTGCATAAGCAGGTGTGCTCAAGAGACTTTGAGTCACGTGGGTGGGTGTGGTCCTTCTATTCGGACCATGCAGGAAATATGGAAAGATGGAAAGTAACACAACGCAACAGCCACAAAACTGCGTCCACCAACGACACACAAAGACATCGGCGTGATGGAACTAATGGTAAGTCAATAAAGTCATCTTAGCTTTGTATGTGAGAGGGAGAGATCACCGGATTGATTTACCCAGCGAGGACGCGATCGTTACTGTAATGCGATCGTTTACAGGCAATAATCTTCTAGAATTAGATTCTGTTAGCCGATATTGACGATCACCCACGGTAAGCTAGGTGTTGAACAGGAGCTTAAAAATTTATACAAAGGCGAGGAAGCTAGTTTCTGGACAATAGTTCACAATTCAATAATCCCAATGATCATTTGAAGAAAAAGGAGTGAGTAGGATAATTTAACCTACAAACCTTCAATCCAAAAGTATTCAAATAATAGCTCATTTATAATATTGCCACATTGAAAAAACCCACGTCGGTACAGTCGATCTGAAGAACTTCATTGATAGTGGAGAACCTCACGATCGATAACCAAAAACACACATACACACCGCTCGTTCGATAAGTCTACGATGGAAACACGTACCAGTGGGTGCAGGATTTGCATAAAGTCTGTGTCTGATATTGGACCGCTTGGGCATGCAGACAACGTGCCAAAATAGGAAGCAGAAGTATAATTTATGATCGCATCGATTTCTAGGCTATGTTTGTTGTATCCCATATCGTGAAGCAGCGAGTTGAACCGTTGCTATACAGTTGCGATTTATGTTGCCAGCACTACCCTGTAGATATTAATCCTAAGCTATGTACTCTGCTAAATATTCTTCTAAAATAAACTTAATACTTATAATTTTAGTACCTAAACTGTCTAAAATTGCACAAAATATGCTTCATCGAGAAGGTCCGCCAGCGTGTGAAGTTTCACTTTCCAAACCAATCACCGGGCGGTAAATTACGGGTAACCTTCTCGTGGGAGATTTAAACGACGCACTCTACGTCTCATAAATTTACCCATTCTTCTGAGTGTAACGTTTTCGATAAGCCACTATTTACGAGGCATGCATCCCGAACAGAACGAACGCCTCCCGCGCTCGCCCTAACGCCTGTAAGCGCACGTTCGGTGCGTAAAGCTCGCGGCAACCTATTAGATCATAAATTAGTTCTTTTCATTCGAACGCGCCGTGTACGTTTGCGATTGGAGCGAGCCCTGGTACCGACCGCTGCAGGTGCTTCGCCGAAGCTGCAAGGCAGCACAGGCTTAATAGTTTGTTGCAATAAAACCACTCACAACTAGTGTTGAGTCAAGTGGCTCTTTTGAAAGAGCGGAGCGAAGGGCTCTCGCTCACTAAGGAGAGCGGAGCACATAAGGTAGCTCCGCACGGAGCTACCAATATTGGACTCATCAATATCATTCAATATCAGACATTTTTTATCATTTATGAAACAAATGGATATTTGTTGCAGTAGCTTCGGTCTTTTCAAATTGTAATAAATGCCATTAACGGTAGTTTCTTCTCGAAAACTACCTTTACCTAAAGGGACTCATAATTCTCGTATAGTCGAAAAAGTTATAAAAATTCAAAACTTTAGCTTGTCTGGTTTGACCTAATTATACACTCCAAAAAAAAACAGTCCAGAAAAGCGTGTCCGTCCCACGCGCACACCTTAACCTCCAGCCCGGCAGCCCCGTTTGTTTTGGAGTGGAGCAACTTCTGGTAAGTTTCGCACCGGGCATCTCTCCAAAACGCTTGCATCATCATCACCGTCTCCCCGGCAGGGCCCTCGTTGGATTGGCAACATCGGACTCCCTGCTGCGCGTGCTGTGTGTTTGATTAATACCGATGCCCCTATTATTTCCAAGCGGACCTCCCAGGGCTATGTCGCCTTCAACCGGAAGCGTTCCCAGTACGTTCCCCGTCCTGTATTTAATTAACCCGAGCTCCTGCGTCGTAATGCAAATTATACATTCGCGCACGAAGCGCAAACCCCGTGAACGGGCTGGGAATTTATTGCGAACTGCACGGCGCACAATATTAATGATCGCGATCGGCCGAAATAATGCGGCCCCGGTAGTTTATAAAATGGACCAAAATTAACACCGTAAATTATATGCGTGCCTCGCTGCGCCTGATGTCTTCGCTCACCGTCCCACCTAGGGATGTTCAAGAGGGAATCATGAACACGATGCGCCACCCACCAAAACCCACCTAGCTGACAACTTAACAAACACATTGACACTCGATCGGGTACGGGTACGATTTCATTCATAAAAACCCGCTTCGTGCGTGCGTGCATGCATGCGTGCGAAAGAGACGGGGAGAGAGTACGCGTAGAATGGCCGGTGTGAATGGAAGGAGGCCTCTAGTGACGTTGCCAAACCTTGCTCCCGTCCCGGCCGGGGCTTATTTATTCAGTTTCTGACGTTTCTGGTAAGCTCGCTGTTGTTTGTTTTCGGTTTTCGGGGGTGTGTGTTTGCCGGTGGTGAGATCCAAACCGATCGTGCGCCACGCACGGGAAACGCACTAACACACTCACACGCACACTTGCGGGAATGAGCAACGCGTGCGAGATTGTCGCGAGGTTTTCGCCCACCACCTCCGAAAGGGGGTGTCGGTGTGTGGTTGATGAACTTTTTCGTCAACACACACGCACGGGGTGCCAGGCCCGGGTGGGGTAGTGTCCACATTCCACCCCCGCCCCGGAGTACGGTGATTATAAATCTTCGTTTGACAATCATTAGACTGTTTACGTTTCCGAATGATTTGGCACTAGGCACGCGTGTGTATGTTTCGACTATACCGAACACCGAACGGGCGGCAGGCAAATCTTCGTTCGGCCATATGGTTCGGCCTGGAGGATGAGGAGGCTTCAGGTCTCGGCTCGGCTCGCTTCGAGACTCGGAGTTCGATCCGGGGGCGATTGTTGACGCGTGAATCCATTACGCCTGTTGGCGGAATAGTTTAGCCAGTCGCACACGTATTGTTAGCAAATGCTTGGTGTTTGAGTCGATCGGCATAAGAACGAAGCTGCTAGCTAGAAGAATCGGAGAAACAACACCATTCTATCGGGGAAACAACACCATGCGTTTAATTATGAAAGTGCAGTGCGTAGCATGACATTAATAACAGCTTGAAATATACTCTGCTGCAATGAAGAAAAAAATCATTCGAAGCAAAATGTCATGCAATTCCGTCCACAAATGTTTTAAAATGTTCTAGTTGGATAACAATTCCCGAAAGAGTAGAGGATCTTTTCTCAGAAACCTGCGTTTAAATGAAAAAAACGCGTAGAAAAAGCGAATAAAACATATTACACGTTCCATTGAAACATTAATTTTCAATGGATAATCCGCAAAATGATCCACTCTTATCCTTACATAGATGAGAGCATTACTTTTAACTTGTATTTTAGCTTTTAAAAAATGTTACAGTATGTCTTATAATAATATCACTCGCTGTACTTGCACGATTGCCTTACTTCCTTCCTCGGCGATGGTAACAGCATGGGCTAATTATTATTCATAACCAGTTATGAAGATCAAATTGTGTCGAAGACAAGATTTCATTTTTTTAGTTTTTATTACGTATTGTTAAAATACGTTCTAATAGAGTAGATCAAACATGTCCAGTAAATTACCATCAATTTGGCACGCTTCTAGTTATGTAAACCCGGCGACAATACTTGTTTTATTGCATTACAGCACTAATTGTTAACCCCACAAACGCACAAGAGGGCCCCTACGCGACAATCTATACACCATCCGTCTGCCCCGCTTAACCACCCAATACCCGAACCGAAATGACAGCTCTGTGAATGATTTACGAGCAGGGCGTGAATAAATCACGGCTCCAGCTGGTCTGCAGCGTGCGCAGTGCATAATGCACTAGGAAAACCACGTCGCAACCGGATTGTCGGCTGGCCCGGTGCGTGTAGCACGCAGTGTGTACAGCACAGTGACACAAAGATAGCAGATAGCTTCAATCCAACACCTTCCCATGCCTTGGATAGGCAGAGCCATCGCTTAGAGTGGCTGGCGGTTTTGCGGCTTAAGAAAGCAGGACGGCCAATCGATTCACCCGATCACTCATGTACCTATTTTTCTTGTCCTCCCGTTTGTGTTTTTCAACTTTCCCTTTGGTTTAGTTTTGCCTAATACCAACGGACAGACTGCTCGAAAAGCTGCCCGTGTTCGTTTAGCTCGCATTGTCCCGTGCGATTCGCGATCGTTTACTAAATTTCTCGAACGCACCGCAGCAGAACTCGTTTTCGTCGGCCATTCGTCGCGGTACCGGCAATGCGACAAGGCAGATCGCCTCGACTTTCCATTTCGTGTGTAGCCCCAGCGCTAGGCGCTTGAAGCACGGGATGACAAATGTCCGTTGGTTAATGTGAAACGTTTGCTATTACCAAATTGTGTTTAAACTCCCTCGGGAAGATCGCTTATAAATCATGAACCCCGCTCCTGCTGTGATGCTTTGTCCTGCCGTTCAATTTGTCCTGTGACAAAAAATTCCTCTGGGCAGGCGTTGGAATCGATAATACTACTTTATCGCATGAAAAGCGAAGCAGGCGATGCTTGACAGACCGAAAGCTAAACGTCAGCGAAGGTCGCTCGGGATGTAAACAACCCGTAAGCCAAGGGCCGTGTTCCATACGCACGACATTTCGGTTAAGTGTAGATCAAGATCACGAATTAGTGAATTAGTGAACGCGCGACGACGGTTGATTGCCCTGCGTAGGTCACAAATGGTGGGGCAATCCAACACCTTCCCATGCCTTGGATAGGCAGAGCCATCGCTTAGAGTGGCTGGCGGTTTTGCGGCTTAAGAAAGCAGGTTTTCTCCATCCATTCATACGAGAATAGTAAGTGCTACCGCACGACTGTTTAGCATGCGATTCGTCTGGAGGGGTGTTGCATCGTTGTTTTAGCACTATTGCCACTCCAGTTGGAAGACTTTAAAGCTTAACATTCAGAGAAACGTTATCCTTTGAGGGCATTTTACTATTGTAAAAGAACAGAGGAAAGTGAGACTAACCTGAATTGAAACGGGATAGAGATGCAACATTTCTCTTGTCTTGTTTAACTTCATATTAGTTTGTGTGAAACGAGATTGACAAAATATGTTTAATAACACGCTCTATTATCTCGCTCTCTGTCCCTCTCCAAATCATACAGCTTTTGTCTGCGAAATTTGTTTGCTCTGTCACTTTCAACTATTGTAAAAGAACAGAGGAAAGTGAGACTAACCTGAATTGAAACGGGATAGAGATGCAACATTTCTCTTGTCTTGTTTAGCTTCATATTAGTTTGTGTGAAACGAGATTGACAAAATATGTTCACGCTCTATTATCTCGCTCTCTGTCCCTCTCCAAATCATACAGCTTTTGTCTGCGAAATTTGTTTGCTCTGTCACTTTCATCGGCCAATCGATTCACCCGATCACTCATGTACCTATTTTTCTTGTCCTCCCGTTTGTGTTTTTCAACTTTCCCTTTGGTTTGCCTAATACCAACGGACAGACTGCCCGAAAAGTTGCCCGTGTTCGTTTAGCTCGCATTGTCCCGTGCGATTCGCGATCGTTTACTAAATTTCTCGAACGCACCGCAGCAGAACTCGTTTTCGTCGGCCATTCGTCGCGGTACCGGCAATGCGACAAGGCAGATCGCCTCGACTTTCCATTTCGTGTGTAGCCCCAGCGCTAGGCGCTTGAAGCACGGGATGACAAATGTCCGTTGGTTAATGTGAAACGTTTGCTATTACCAAATTGTGTTTAAACTCCCTCGGGAAGATCGCTTATAAATCATGAACCCCGCTCCTGCTGTGATGCTTTGTCCTGCCGTTCAATTTGTCCTGTGACAAAAAATTCCTCTGGGCAGGCGTTGGAATCGATAATACTACTTTATCGCATGAAAAGCGAAGCAGGCGATGCTTGATAGACCGAGAGCTAAACGTCAGCGAAGGTCGCTTGGGATGTAAACAACCCGTAAGCCAAGGGCCGTGTTCCATGCGCACGACATGTCGGTTAAGTGTAGATCAAGATCACGAATTAGTGAATTGTGAAAGGTGCGAAATTGAGCGTGCGGGCTTGACCGTGGTGTCTAAAAGAAAGTGAAAAACGATTCACCCAACGAAACGCGAGCCCGAGCGCGCTTGGGGAAGAACAAAATTTATGTGTTCTTTTAGTGCCGGCAACCTTTACTTCTCCTCCCATCGGTCTTAGGCGCCGGGACCCGAGAGAAAAAGGGTCAGTTTTGAATGGTGGAGTCGTGTTTTTTCGAAACCGGTTGCATCGGTCGAGAAACGCGAACAGCCGCGGTCGTGTGCTCGCTTATAATTAGCCTTGAACATGACTGCAACATGACATTGGGCGATAAGAAAGACAACGGGAGATTCATTAACACCGAAACGAATTCCGCGCGATGAATTGGAATTTACATTTTGAGCGTTTTTTTTGCCGAGACGGAGGGTGATTGTGGTTAAGAGAAATTCGGCGATGAAAAAGTATTGTGATTCACTTGTCGGCGTTCGGCGTTGGTTGGTATGTGTTCGGTGTTGTCCCGAATCCGTGCAGTAAATACATCAATTTCACCTATGCCAGTATTGTATCGTTTGACACCTAGTAGCAACGGATATAAATATGCTTCCCCTCTATCTCGCGCATTAGATGTTGTTAGTCCGAGCGGGATTATCTACCGACGTGAGAAATGTATGTAAATTTATGCTTCTGCCGCGAGAGATCTCAAGCTGAGACGTCTTCATAGCGATTTTTGTTTTGCCTCCCCTACAGCTATAACTGCGCGTTCTGAAGCCGGCGTTGAATTATGTGTTAAAACATCATGTTCCTAAGCTTTATCTCCCGAACGCGTCCGGGGAGTGTAAACGGTTTCTCGCCGTGGCGCTAGGTGGTGTGACTACGCCAATTTGTTGCCATCCATTCCACGCCGTTCACTTTAGGCTGCCACTTTGGTAGCCGGTGGCAAAAATATTAACCGAACCTCTCCCCACCCCGGTCAGCGTGGGGGGACGAAGGGTTTCGCCTATCCGCACTGTCGCAAACGCGTCAAATTCGTCCGCCTTCAGACGGACCACATTAGGTCGCGATTTAGATCAAAGCCGCGAAGATATTCGGGGAAGGGCGCGCGCGCTCGCGCTTCAAGACACTTTTTGCCACTCGGCGCGCTTCAGTTTTAATGGGAAAATGGTGTTAATTTTGATGTGCTCCGGTTTTACGACCCCTCGCTATGGTCACACCGGCTTGCTGATGGTTGTAGTGCGCTGGTGTGTATGTGGGAAAAAAGTGGGAGTTTTGGTTTCGCTGGCTATTTCTTCCTGTTTGCTAAATACACAGTTAGACGGCTAGTGCTCCATTTTGCCGGGCCGGAAGAGCTGGAATGTGCAGTTGAAATGTATTCTGCACGCTCCAGGGGACAGGTAATAAAATTCGGGATAAATTATTTATACCCGCTGGACGGCTGGAGCCCCTGGGAGCGTTAGTTTTTGCAGTTTGTTTTCTATTTTATATCGAATGCTCTATTTCAGCTCGAACTGTCAAATCACACAAGTGTACACAATAATCACCCATAAGATAAATTTTATTTTAACTGAGCGAATGATTATGCGAGTTGCATCATTATAGTGGTCGTATTTTGTGCTGTAACTATTTCAACACCCATCGTCAACTAAGCCGACCTCTACTCTTATGTTTTACAGTTAATGCTCTAGTTAATTATCTACATAGTAATATTATGTAGTATGTATGTACGTTTATAGTTCTTGTAGTTTGTAACACTACCTATTCTCCATTCCTTTTCAGAACCCTTCGAGTAGAATTTAATTTTTATTTAAATTATAAATAAACTCACAAACTATGAGTAGCTAGTTTTGGTACACAAGTTTCGTTTTTTTCTAGAAATACAATACGTTCTTCGTTTATTGCGGCAAGAGGATGAAACACTTTGAAGACATACACTTTAGTTTCATTTTCAGAAATATACGAGTTAGAAATACAAAAATGTTCAAAAAACATAAGTGAAAAACATACGATTCAAGAGCGAAGAGGGAAGTGTCCTAAGAGATAAAAAAGGTGAAACCCGCATGCCAAAAGGACTGACGATTATTTTGCACTCGTAGCTCAAATTAGAAAAAAATATCAAGTAACCATTTTTTCAACTCTTTTTCATATTTTTCAAGCTTACATGGTTTGTTCATGGATTTTTTCCTTGGTTTCGTTGGTTTTTCTTTAGTTATCGTTTTTTTTTCTTCTATGCTATGTTATGCTTATATGCTAATAACTAGTTAATAACCTAAGGCGGGTTAGCAACTAGTTTTTGCAAATCTTGCTTTGTGTGATACTAAATACTTATATTCGTCTCAAAACATTCTAAGTCTAAGGGTTTTTTCATTTGCACTCATGTTTTCATTACTTCCAGTTAATTTTTAAATAAGTTTCTGATAAACAGTACCAGTTTGTAATGTTTGAAAGTGTGCTACCAAATTAATAGATTTCAGCCAAAGAGATATATGATTTTTTTAATGAAGAAGATGAATATAAAATATAGTAACGCATGGAACATGTATATCAAGTTTGTAAGAGAATGTTTGTTACTAACTTGCATTTAATTAATGTGTGGTTACGACATTTTTCAAGAAAGCTAATTGAAGCACACCTATCTTGTAAACAATTCAAAATGTGTCTTGTAATGTATTTTCAACGTTTTGTGTGTCAATTTCTTTCATAACTTTCTCACTTTATCCCACTTTCAAGACAATTTCAGATAAATTTTAAAGCACCTCATTATACATACTCGTATACCGCATGTAAATCAGCTGACAAACGGGGCAAACCGGGAGCGAATTAATGTATCTCTCTCCCAATACGTTATCAACCGTAACCATCAATTACCCCACCGGCGGCCCCGTGCGCACCTGCTCGGGCTGGGACGCGGACTTGGATCCTCTCATCGCCGATCTAATCAATGCACAACGCGTCGCACCATCCATTCTTCACAAGGTGATCAGCCCGGCCAGAGCGCGACCGGAGCTACGTTTTCGGGCAACATTTGTGCATTCGGCATTGGCATGCGCTCTCACGGCTCTCGCCATCCATCCATCATACCACCGGTGCGCCCCGGACCGCTCCACGATCACGTGCGCTTTTTTGTATGCTCACCGCATCAGAACATAAATCAGTACGAATCCAATCAGCGCCCCAAACCACAACAACGGCAACGAAAAAACGAGGCAAACGAAATTCAATCAATCCGCAGCTCATCCAGACCGCCCAAAGCCGGAATGATTTATGTAAATGTTAAATGCACAGCACCGATTGTCAGGGATGTGCGCGATTGTATCAGCTGTCCTGTCCGCAGACGCCTTCTCGGCTCTCTGGCAACCGTCCGGCCGGTAGTAACTGGCGCCACTTGGCATCAGCCATTCGCGTTTGTTGTATCGCGCATTCTTCTTTTTTTTTTAATAAAGTCTCGCTAAAGATAGCGTCATTGTTGGCAAATTTTGAGCAAAGACACGCGAATTTATGATGTCACTGATAAATTAATTTGACAGCTGCATTTGTTTCAACCAGAAAGCCGCACCGCCACGCCGTCTGCGTGTGTGTTTGTGCGTACTGGGTCTCCTGCAGCGCTAGACGGCGGCGGTAAGCGAGTCGGCAAGATGCGTCCGTAAACGTAACGCACGTAGGTGTTACATAAATTTATGAATTCAAATATTTAAAATGATCGTCCATTCCCTTTCCGTTTGCTTCCCATTTGTCTCTCGGCGTGCAGCTTCTAGCGAGCAGCGAGGATGTTAGTTTTGCAACATTTCCTGCCAACATTCTGTGTCGATGCGTGCGTCTTCGTAATCCCCTGTTTTATCGCGCGTACAAAACGCGAAGATCATCTGGGCCTCGAGAAGAAAGATGCGCACCATTAGTTTGTTTGTTAGCCGATCACCGACCCTCTCTCAGCCGCGGGTCCGTCTCGCGTTCCGTCTCCGAGGAGATTACAGTTTAACATTTCGAACTGCACAAATGGCAATCAAGACAGATCCTGCCCTCGATGATCAAGATCATGAAAGGTCTCCGGACACCGTCCGCCAGACATCTCTCGGGCGCAATCTGTGCGAACTCGAACATTTGATCGCCTATCGGACGCGAACGTCGTGGACGGGCGATGTGCAAATGTTGAAGTAGAACATCGAAATTTGTTTTGCGTTGAGTGAAATTTGATATCTTCAGCATCGGACGGCGTTCGGTGCAAGGCAGAGCGGCACGACGTTTCCGGTTATACTCCCTGTCGGTGGTAGTAAAACGAAGAAAGAGAGAGAAAAAAACACGTTGGAGTTGCATATTAAGCGAACTGGTTTTTGGTCTGGGACGTCCTTCGGGTGAGACTTTTACGGTGAGCTCGTGGTTTCAATTCATCGTGTCCGGCAGGCTCGAGAGCAAACAATTAGCATGCGCGTTTTTATGGCAAATTTATGCTGATAGCTATAATCAAATGATAATTTTTCGGGAAACCTAATTTCTCAGGGCGAAGTTATTGGTCAATGTGTCAGGATAAATTATCGGGACAAGTTTATTATTTCAACTATAATTTTAGTGCATGAATAATTTCAACTCTATTCGGAGCGTTCAATGGACGAGATAGATGGCCTACAGTTTAGTTTCATATAAGAAATTGAATGAAGATGAATATGCTTTTCTCATACATTTTGAGCACGCTATCTGAGTTTGCTGTACACATCTGCATCCACTAAGCTCCCCCTTCGAATCCCTTCAAATAACTTATAAAAAGCCGTATTCCACATGTCCATCCCTAAACGACGAACGCTTTGTAACGATAATCCAACAAATTTAACAACCTCTCGTGGCCCTCCGACGGCTAATTTTGGCCCCACAGCCAACAAACCGAGAATAAATGATTGGAATCCAACCCTCAAAAGTGCTACCAACGCGGCCGTCGCTCCGTCCCATTATCCGTCAATTTCATCTGTCCGCGGGGGCCTCCGAGATTTTCCGGTTAAAT
>KZ072499.1:91383-121947 GCA_002091845.1 Anopheles cracens
CGGTTCTACGCGTTATCGCGGAACTGTAGCATGATGATCGTCTCATGTTAATGAGAAAAACGTACGCCCGGGAATGTTTTTTTTGTTGAGAACTCCAAAGATGGGCTATAAATTTCAGACTCCCGGCCGTGTAGACAAAGTGTGGTGAGCGTGAAATCTTCATTCATAAAAAAGAAGATACAGCACGTCCGGTCGATGATACAGATTATCGATGTCTGTGAGTGTCTGGAAGAACGAGCAGGATACCTTTGTGATGGAAGTCTGAAATACAACTAGAATGCATCATGAAGTTTGCTGGAAAATCCGGAATATTCTGCGCAATAAAACTTTTGACATTTTAAGTACCTTTTTTCTATTGTTTTGTGCCCAATAATTTCTTCTTCTTTTTCAGTATAGCGGATATCTCCAACAGTTCAAGGAAGCGAGTAAGATCTGTCAATATATCCTGATAGCATTTAATTTGGAACAAGTCGTTCATTATGTGTTTTTATGTATTTCGTCTTGTGTTCATTCCAAAATTTTTGTTCAGAATCCTACCTAATGGCTTGAGATCCTATTATACTATGTGAAATCTTTCTTCAAGTAACTTCAGAATTTGGTAAACACTAGTGTTACAAAAAACGTCGTGATTGAACAATTTATTCCATTCCATTTATGTAATTATATACCACTGTTCTCTTTTCAAACAATAGAAACCTTCGTGAATTGTAAAATCGTAACTATCTAATTGCAGTATAAAATAAAACATAATTTACAGCAACAGATATAGAATCGGATATCGTAATGCTGGATGCACCTGAAACCATTTAATCATCCGAATTTTCACTTTTCCAGTTAATGATAACGCTTCTGCAGTTACTACTTACACACTTAATAAACCACTCACATTTCTCAACACTGCTTACCGTAATCGCTAAACCAAGGGTGGTCTATGACACTATCAGGAACCTAAATCATTCCAAAGGAAGGGTCCAAACGAAGACGCTCGTCTGTGTCATGCATAGTAAACACATTTCCCCACTACACCAAAGGCTTCGTAAGTCGCACAGTGGGCACAGCACACCAGCTTCTGCACCTATCCGCTGCACTTATCAGTGGCGTGGAATCTCACCAAAAATTCCTGCACGTCGTCGTGCCCACCGTGCGCGCGAAAATCGATTAGTATGCGACCACTTTTTCCACCGAGTCGCCCCCGAAGTTTGCGCCCGCGTGAAAATCTCTCATCCCATCCGAGCCCAGGCGGAATATGCAAACGTGAGGAATGTGAACCTACGAACGAACGTCGCGGAGAGTCTGAGTGCACCGTCGTGCGATCACCGCCGGGGAGCCGGGGCGACCTGGGCGATCGTGACTGGCAGCAGACAAGCTACGCCGTGCGACTGGAATGTGGGTTTTTCGCCCATGCCCATACCGACCCAAACCGACTTCCAGACTGCAGTTGCACGCCCCGGACGATACGGGGGGCGATATTGTAGAATATAATGAACTTCCAGCCGTCACAGCCGCCCCAAAACGACGCTCGTGCGGATCCCACCGATTTGCGATTATTGTAATAGAAACCGATCCATTGGAACCACCACCTTGTTCCACGGCGGTTGACAGGTCGAACTACCCCGTGGGTAAGGGACCGGCTGGGATGGTGATCGGGAGAAAAATGGCGAAGCTGCGCCCGCACTGCAAACTCTCAGTCATGCCGCGGCTAATATATTGCACTTTTTAGGGTGTAACGCGTTGTTTTTCACCGAGCGCCGCTCGCGCGCCGCTTCCCAGTGTTCGTGGACAGGCGAGAGCAACAGGCGCTTTATTGTTGTTGTGAGCTGGGCTGAGGAAGTGGAGAAATGAGACGCGCCAACGACGACGCGCAAAATTCAAATCACCCGGCCGTTGCTTGCTGTGGTGGAGCGCGAAAGCTACACGGCACGTTCGGGCTAGATGCGTCAACTCTTTTCCAGCTAGTTGGACAGGGTGCTATGGGTGCCCGGTATGACTTGGATGGTTTGTTAATCAAATCGAGCTGAAAATTGTTTCCAACACTGGAGCCTGCCGGCGGGCGTATGGGAATATTCCACGTCAATCTATCACATTTCTTGATCGCAATCTTCGTCTGATTCGTGCTTTGGAGCTATTTCGCTGTTTCTCAGCTTTATTTAATGGTAGGTACTGCTTACATTAAATGGCATTTTCGACAACAAACTGTCGTGAAGTGAGCTGCGCAAAATGTGATTTATATTCATAAAAATCATAACAAATCACTTCCATTAATATTAAAATGGGGTATCAGATGACCATCGTCCCAATCCCAATATACTTCCGCAACGATCTATCAACAGAAGACAAGACAATATGTTCTTCATGTATAATGTGTGACAAGGTTTCCAAGTTCAAATTGCTTTTTGCGGCTTTTTTCATTCTGCGCGAATTAAAACTAATGGTTGCCATGGTTACCATGCGTTGAAAACCTTTTTCCAAGCCATAACGCCATAACGTCTCATAGGCCATACATGCCACCTTACTTGCTTGCTTGGCTTACTTGCTTTATCCACTTCTCCATAGGCGGGATGTAACCAATCGGAATAACAGCCATCAAATCTCCAGCTCTACATTCGTTGGAATGATCGAACACCTGCTGTACATCCACAATCGTCGAATTGAAAGCGTTTTATTTCAGCAATGAATATTTTACCAAGATAATTATAAACCCGTTTCTAACGTCTCCATACTCCAGATGCTTTCCACGCAGAATAACACAGTTTGCCCTAGAAGCGCAACGAAGCGATTGCATTAAATTAATTTAATTTTCTCACCGTTACCGCTGTCAAAAAACAATTTCTTTCTAGCGCAACCGGGCCAATATTTCCAGTGCATAAATTTGCCCTGGCCGCAGTGCAAGTAGGTTATGCAACGGGTTTTGCTTTTTTTTATTTCGCGAACCCACTGGAGGTAAACAAAGGCCGTGCGTCGGAAAACGGAAATGGACGAAAGGCACTGGCATGTGTTGTTCAGCGCTTTGTGCCATAATTTAGCGTGCAATTGGCCATTTTCGAGGCACACTCGAGGCCGCTCGCAGCCATAAATATATCCCAACCACAGAATGCTCAGCGTGAAAGACAAATTGGCCGGTCCCATTCGAGAGCGCGATCGCGGTGTAATGAATTCGAAATGAAAACGTCATAAAGTAACAGTTTCCAGTTTTGTGGCGTATTTATTCGTGTTCTTATTTATAAGCCCACATAAGCCCACCAATCGTTTGTTGCCGACGTTGCATTTCTCCGCACAAACTTGCACTTCTTTCAGGACGATCATTGACGATAAATTCACCTTTCTCGGCCGATTCGGCAGTTCGGCAACACCAAATCGAAATGGCACAAAAAAAGCGTAGCGGGTACGACAATAAATCATTTCTGAGCGTTCCTCCCGTTGCGGCATCTGGCGTACGGTGGACGGAACGCGAAACGATATGTCAGCAGGTATTTAACGTTAAAAAAAAGACGATAAAGATAAACCAATTGAAGCGAGCCGAGAGTCGCGCGATGCCGATGCCGTTGTCGACGATCAGGCGATGGGAATGTTTTCGCGACCTATCGCAACATTCGTCTCGTGCGATCGATGTTATGGGATGGATTCGCTGTGCTTGCTTGCCGTTACGATTTATTGCGAAAAAAAACCTATATGCTCAACTCACACGAGGACAATTGCCCATCTCTACTGGTAGATGAATTTCGCTGCAATCCCCATCCCCGGTACGAACGGAAACGCTCACGGTTATACGCCGATCGTATAATTATTGTAAAAACAATCATAAACACCCCTTTTCTGACAGATTTATTCCTTTCAAGCATTCGTTTAAAAAATCATAAATTCCATGCTTACGCCTTTTCTTTGCTTCGGCTTTGGGGCGAAAATTAAATAAACAAACCCGACCGAAAGGTTAATTGTCGCGTAGATTTGATCGTAAATCTTCTTAAACGAAACGATTACTTAATTTAATGGCAAAGTTTAATCAAGTTCGCCTAACCTCATCGCTTCGCTTTTGTACGTTCAGTACAATATTCAGTACAATGTTGCATTGTTTATCTGCTGCTAGTAAAGGCTGTCGTTTGCAGCAGAGTGCATGCCGAAACGGACACTACACACATGGAGGAGCTGTCTTGCATCGTGAAAAACTATAAACACATTTGCGCGATTTAAACGATGCACCAAACGGCACGGAAGTGCCAGTGTCCGTCAGATTGTTGATCAACAACACCAAAATGCATATGGTGGTGTTGTTGTACACCGGAATAAATCTCATTATCGAGTTGCAGTTGTCCGTTGCAACTAAGCAGAAGTCGCCTTTCCCCTATCTGGGCAACTTTGTTGTGGCACCAATTTAACTTAATCCACTTCTGTGCTGCCTTGTCTTGGAATCTAATCTCTGTTCAATGTAACGGCGCCCTCCAACTGGGGCCCTCTTACCTTTGGCTCCATAACTCTCGCCGGGGCGTGTACAATGTGCGATGTGAGGAATAGATAAATCTCTCCATGGGAGCTGAGCGCTAGCTGGAGCGAAAGAAAAACACATCCCTAATTGGTGTCCCCATCATCGAGTCGAATTTCACTCGACGTACGATGCTTCAGACATCTCGGTCGGTAATGACTTGGAGAGGATCCCATCTGATCTGACCCGCAAAAGAGAGGGAGAATGTTTATTGTTGTAAAGATCGTCATACGTAAAACACCTGCAATGGTATTGCACTGGCGTGATGGTTCCAAAATAAATCCAAGTACTGTGCACAGCAGAAACATCATTTTGTGAATTTTACTATTGTAGTGTTGTAAAAATGAATATAAAAACGAAAACTTCACTATAAGGTAGTAATACATCAATTAAAATTAAGTATATTCCTCATACGGTATAGGAGTCGCATCAAAGGCGAATTTAATCGACACCGGTTAATCGACCCTCTCCGTGCACAAAGGCGCCCCGTCCAACGCTTAACCATTTCTCTCATTAGCCTAAACACGGAACGACGGGAAAGTTCGTTTTATGCACATCGCACAGCCTACTGTTTGAGAAAAAGCATCACTTATCGAAGTGGGGCTGTGCGCGGTTCGGGTACGGTGGGCCGGCACGGTGCGAAATTAATCTCTTCGTTCGTCGACTTTTTGCCTTTTATTTATGATGATTGGCTAAAATTGTTTTGACGTGTTTCGTCTAGCCACAATTATTTCCGTCCGCGCCTAACGCAGCGTTAATCATGCTCAATTTAGACTGCACCCGACCATAAAACGACTCCCTCTTCCCTGATGTCAGTGCCTGGTGCTGGCTCTGATGTGCGTTGTTCCCTTGAAACAATGTGAGGATCATCCGTAGAATCCCACACCTCCAGTGGACAATCAATCAAATTATCGTTCTAACAGATGCTTCCTCCCCAAGAATCAGGGACATTGGCCGATACATGGTCTTTTGTCTCACCATACCAGTTCCGTTCTCGTTATGCATTGTTCTGCAGAAATCTTTCTCATAAGTCCGCTTCCGCTGTAACTTTTTAATGTTCCGGAGATTTGGAACACGCCTGGCAGCGTTCCTGGTCGAAGCCATTAAAATAAAAAATTACCTGATCTTAATTAGCGACTCGACAAAAAGAGCATCGTTGCTTCATCATAAACCAAATGTAGCTCAGTCCTTAATTGTTTCGCTGTGCTGTTTTTTCATGCAGTTATCTACAAACTTTTTTTCGATAGTACCTCAAGCGCGATCATCTAGCATTATCCGGACGTAAATTATGATTACCGTTTAAAAAAACTCGTGTAAAATTACGATTACGAAGTGTAGGTCACGCCTGCGTCTGTAGAAAGTTTCCACTGCCCATATAGTTCTCCCTGCTTCGGAGGCGTCTCTACTTCGAGTGAAATATATCTCCAGACCAAATTAAACACCTCCACCAGAATGCCTTGGTCTCGGGTGTCGGACTCAATCATTCTTGTCCCCCGCGGGGTCACCGCAGTGAATCGTTACGTGTGCCGCACCGTTCGAGTTGTTCCTCCGTCCGTACGTTCCTTAGATGGCAAGAGGCCACAACCCATCAATCCGTCATAAACCTTTCGTGGGCCCTTACCTGCCCAATGCGGGCACGGAATCGCTGCACCGTCAACAAAACCCGAGCACACCGTGCCGCAACATCCTTCGATAACTGCGGCTTTTGAAGCAGGGCTCGATCGCTTGATTGTTCTGCCATTTGCAACATCTTTATAAAAAGCAGCCTATCTTCCTTGAACAGTACACAGTTCGCACAGTGCACACGCGACCAGCGATGCAGCGCCCATGATCAGCTCGCCTTAAGATGATGTTAATCGGATTGGATCATAAGGGTAGAGCTCGTGAACCGCGCGCGCGCAGAAGATACGGTTAAGGTCAATCATTTGTTATGAAGTTTTCAATCATCACGACACTTGAAAATGGAAAGTATTGAAGCTTCTTCCCTGCAATGTTGTTGTGGTTCTTGGGTTCGAAGGTTATATCGCAATTTCAACATCAGGATCAGGGTATCTGACGCGCCAAGCTAATTAGTGACACGTTGTTAACCTTTCTCATGTAATGTTTTGCCAATACAGTGCTTTACATTTGTCTGGCAGCACGTGGAGAGTAAAAACATGCATTCTGACTTGCTGTCTAGTTAAGAACAGATATAGTTTCAAGTTGGGTTATCCATTGTCGATTATTTAAAGTAAAATGATTGCCTAGGTTTGCCTTCTAACATTGCATTATGGTTTTGTTTTGTTTTTTTTTTATGTCAAATTATTATTATTAACTATTATTGTTATACTATATACCAAAATTTTACTGTGTTTTTATATTTTTTTATAATCATGATCTAAACCTGAGTATAGCTTTGTAAAATTACACAGGCAAGCGTAATGAGAGACATTAGATATACGATTTTCTCTATACATCAATTCTTATAACAATAATACCTCATCTGAATCTTCACTAAATAGTTGCCACACCCGACCATAAACGGTTCCCACAACATCCATCCCCTGTTTGAAGACGTTGTAAACATAAACAATTATGTATCCCACAGTTGCAGCGCCACTGTAGATTTGTTTTAACGTTTTTTCTCCCTCTTCCTTATGACTCCCGTCTGTAACAGGCATGTAAAACAGTAGATTACCGCCCGACCAGAACAAGCTTACCGGAGGGATTTGTGTGGACTTTTCACCACGCCAGTGCCTTCTTGACGGGCGTTTAACGTCAAACCGCCCGAAGAAAGCCACGGCACATAGAACAGGCATAACCTCGCACTAATTCCAGCTGGATCATGTTTTGACGGCCGGGCTGACAGATGGACACAATTCCCCCCGGCGGACTAACACCCGACGCGGAAAGAAGGCAAAGACCACAACAATAAAAACGCTCTGTGCTGTACCCGAACTTACCTCTAGTGCTGGAAGCCATAGCAAGATCACGGCAAGCGCTGGCAGACAGGCGGCGACTACGGCGGAGTGGCGCACATAATTCATCTTACCAGCCAGCTGCTCCGCGGACGTGCACGCACTCTTTCGATTCCTGTAGCTTCCGTTCACCGGAATGATTGCATAAATTTTTAACACACCGCACCAACACTCGGACGGACGGACGGATGGACGGACTACAGGACACCACACCGTAGCTGGCGGGTGTAATTACACATCGAGAAACGGCTCGTCACGATCGGGCCTTAAACTATCTCACTTTTATCTGTGCCACGCTTACTTTCGACCACTTTTTCGGGAGGGACGATGGTGGTGATACGATGGTAGGAAGTTCACACCCGAAGCAACGCCTGTCACGAAATGCCTGCCAGCGCCGCGACTCGTTGTTTGCACATCTGTGGAAAGAACGGAACGAATCAGTTTACGGTGAAAACACTACCGCTCGATAAGAATGGGAAGCATGAAATCACGATAAGATAACGATTCATCGAGTTTAATACTCGATAAAAGAATGGCTCTCATCCGCATTTGACACATTCGATTTCTCGTTTAGAACATTGTCCGGTTTTGCTACCAGATTAGTACATTCGGATTACTGTTGGTCAACCGACAGGGTGATAATCTATTGATGCGTGTTCAGGAAGCGCTTAAAAGCTTATGTCTATCGCGTATGTGCGGGTATATCACCATATCTGTACCATCGCCTTGGAACGCTTCCGTATCAGATAACTTTCCGAGCCTTTAACGTACCCAGTCTAACGTCTAGACTGTAACCGTAATGTCCACTTTTCCATTCCTGCCGCATTCTCTCACCAAGTGCTTCAGTGCCTTGGAAACCGTTGTGTTGAAACTGACATCGCTCTGACATCAGCCTACTAAGCTCCGGACGTAACGTCCGTTTGACGTTTACCGCATAAACAACATTCTTTGTCCATTGGCTTCGAAAGGTGATCGCAATTTCCTGGTACACGCACCTTAACTGAACCGAACTGGACGTTGGTCGGAGGTCACAGTTCCGTTTCTCTGAACTGGAAGCTGCAATTCCTCTCACCACGATGAGCCGCTGCGCGATTGGGTTAGAATACGCGCATTCGAATAATGGTGCATGATGCAACATAATTAACCACCCGCTGAACGCGGACCTCATCCGCGGACGCTGTGTGCATCATTTTCCCTTTCGGGTACGTTCGTTCGGGTACACCCCCTCTATTTATAATCATTAAACACCGCCTGCTGTTTCCTGTATTTTTATTGCTAAAAATACGCAAACAACCCACACCAGTGCGCTCCCTACCGGCGAAAGATCATGCAGTGGAGAATTTTGAGCATGAAAAGTACTTCCCGGAACACCTCACCCGCACACACCCGTACGGTACCAGGCGAACTTCCATTGGCCGGAACAGGGTGCGAAAAACGAGCCATGCCAGAGGAACAGTTTGTCTGGCATTGGGAAACTGGAGTTCAGTTCGGCCTCGCCGGCAGCTCCCATTTGCTACGGGTCGTGCTGCTCCGGGTCGTTATTTTTAGCGACACCTCTTTATATGATGCGCCGTGGAAAACCGACGCGCACCCAGACGCAATGCGTTTTCACCAATTATAAATCCTTTGTCACTGGTCGCCCTTTAAGAGAGGCTGTGGCCGAGGGATGAAATGGAGACAGAAAGATAAATCGTCACGTATGTTAAACGATGCAACTACGCATCTAAAGTGTCTTAGGGACAAAAAGCATTTCCGTCCATGTGGCGCCTAACTCCAGTGCGATCAAACGACTTTAAAGATGGTTATGCCCTTCATAAAGATCATTCGACACTATTAATCTTCTAGTGTGGCTTTGTCATTAACATGAAGACAAGATTGAAAATTGGAGGTAAGAAGAATTTTTCATAGAATTCAGAATTTCATAGTAAAATATAAAATTTAAAAAAAATCCCTGAGCATTAACATCATGCACCACGTCGCTATTCTAACGGTAGTTTAATCTGCTACCAAAACGATCTGACCACTTCCACTAATTATCGTTACCATTGCCCACGGAGGCTCTATTAATTCATTTTAATGTGATACTTCCACGGTACGCAACGGCGAACGGGAGATCATTTCAATAAATTGTATTCATTTTACCCACTCCGTTTCTTTGAAGGGTGCACTCTCGGCCTCGCTCGTTCAACCTGCCTATCTTTACCGGGAAATTACGTGCTCTCTTTATGATGCCAGTGAGGGTGGCGAGAGTGTGGAGGAAAATTGCTGAATTATGCATCTTCTTCTGGAGCGTGTGTGTGCATAGGCGACTCGAAACCCTCCCCCAGCTGACGGACGCACGGACCTCTAATGCACTTTAGCTGCCTGCTGCTGACCGTTATATCTAAATCGCCGCGATGCGCTTCGGTTTTGTGGAATGCCCACTGCGGCGCTGGCAGCTGGACAGATTGAACAAATGTTCCGTCCGAACGCGTCACAACAACACGCATCGGTCCAAAGATCATGTTAGCGGAAGACAGAAGTGGAACCGTAAATTAGGTTCATCTAATTTGAGAGAATGCCAATTTGGAGGCGTTTTGGAAATTAATTACGGCTTCTGTTGGCTGTGGTTATCACTGCACGAATAGACGAGAGGCATTGGGGTTTTAAATCGAAGTCCCGCGTTACACATTTTATCATCTGATGAAAAAACAATCGGAACGAATTTGTTACTTATGTTTTACTTGCTCTCGCATACTTCCTCGAAGTTCAAATTTTATTTTGATGAAATTGGAATTATATAATCAAGATGAGGTCAAAATCAACCATCAGTATCGTAATGAATGTTTCATCAACTATATCTTCCAAATCGGATGTATTTACTTATAGCAACTGATTGTTATCAAATTAAGAGATGTTTTTACGAGATGCTCAACTAGCCTAACGAGTTTTTGATAACAGCTATAGGCTGTATCTTAAAATTTTCAACTAGAAAGTCGGTTTAACCGCATCGAAGTTAGCTAGGCAGATGACCAAATATTGAGTAAGAAATATTACAATCTGGAGTTCAAAATGTAAAATCTCTTAAATTTGGAATCTAAAAAATTGTCCACTTCGCTGTTCGGTGTTTTTTTGTTTTATAGAAACATTTGCAACACATCTCCACAAGTGAAATTTTGACGGATTTCGGTCTCTGCGCTGGGATTTGACATTCTAGCATCTTTTTCTTACCTTGATTTTGCGAATCACATTTCGCTTCTCACCTCTTTATGTTTATATACTAAAAACGGGTCTAAAAATTCAATGCAAGATGTTAAAAAGTCTAAAATAGCATGAAAATTTAAATTTGAAGAAAAGTAGTTTGATTGGGGTTTCTTGTTAGGTGGGCTATTGAAACTGCATTTTTAGTTTTGTTACCGTTAGGAGAAGAAGTAGGAAAATATATTTAAAATAAGCATGAACCTCAATTTACTCAAACAATAGAGTCATTGCTCAAGGTATCTCAACTAGGTATCTAACAAATACTTTTTATATAGTTGATCGATTGTACAACATGATACTCAAAGTATGCGTTGTAGAATGCAAAGGGAAATTTTTTCATTTTTTAACATCGCGATCGAGAAATAAGATATTACCAAAGTTGGAACGCTGAAGGTGAGGCGACGTAAAGAAAAACAACCTCACACCCACAAACCTAACCTTCAATTCCTATCGACCCATCTCGATCAATAAACGTCCGGGCTGAGCCATTGCGTTGTTTTGGGAGGCTGCTCGATAGTCGCAATCGAAACACGCTCGAAACATTCCGGTGACGTGGGTGGCGATCGGTACACAGACAGATGGGACGGCCGCTGATACGGTACTTCTGCAGAAGCGGTACGTAGCACACAGCCCATCGCGTACGCAGGCGGACCCCCGCGTCGTGCGATCACTTATGCTACCACAGAACCGAACCGTCAATTTAATGCTCATTGGTGATGATCCTGCCTCTCGATTTCCACCAGTCGGACACTGCGGGCCGTGTCTGCTGAATCGAATGCTCCTACCGATCTCCGATCTGCGCGTACGGGGCTTAATACGGCAGGGTCATATTTCACTGGCCGTCATGCCGCCAGCGAGCGTATGATAATTTAAATTAATAAGCAAATCTTCTTGCTCTTCAGCGCGTTGCGTTCCGTCGCAGCTGATCAGTTTTCCGCCTGGCGTGCGCGATGGTGTGAGGGAAAAATAATCCCATGCTCATCGCGAGACGATGGTCCGGCTCAAGCGCAGGCGAGCTTATTTTTACGAGATGCCTAACGAGTGAAGTGACGCTGTTTACCTTTTTTTTTCTTTCTGAACGAACCAAACGAACAAGCCGGCAGTCTTTCCCGTTTCGCAAACGCTCGCACGGACGCTCGCGGGTGCGAATCAAGCGTGCGATTAATTGAAATGACAAATAAAGCGCGATAAAGTGAAATTACATTCGCTCAAGCCCCACAAGCTCGCACCCGGGGGCAGGAGCAGCAGCATTCCAATTTATGCTACCTTCCACGGCTCACCCGACGCGATGTGTGGTGCAACAAAATGCTGGTGTAATGAGTCGGCTAAACGGGGAAGCAGAAAACCTTTAATCTTCACCCGACTGGACCGCACCCGGGCGTCGGCGAAGGAGTCCCTCGGAGCTGATGCAACCGGTTCGGCACAGTTTCAGTGCGCTTGCGAGAAGGACGACGGTGGTGGCAGTAGTTTGACAGGATAGAGTTTAATCAGGAGCAAACCTGTCAAATGATCATATTACAAACCTCGCCCCACACCAGTCACCGTACTGCCGATGAATAAGCTATTACGAACATTGATACGATGTCACCATGCCACCATGCCCCTACTCTGTTCCAGTGGATGAGGATTATTAAACGGACAGGTGAGCAACAGGAATGTGTAAGTAAACTGTGAGCAAAAAAATGCACAACATCAATTTACTTACCCTATAACCTGAACGAGGTATTTCTGCGAAATGCCATCGAGGGAAAGTGAGACATTGGAGGTGCCAAATCGGAGGTGTCCATCCCATTCGCTTCCCCAAATAAGGATGCTAAAGCCGTTTGTAGTTGATAGCTTTTTTTGCCAACATCTTCTTCTTCTGAACTGGGCAGCTACACTTTATTGCCACTTCTGTTATTGACTTTGGACTTTGGGAAACGTTGATCAGTTCAAGTGTAAGTGTCAGATTGCACTATTTTATTGAAACGTGTCCACTTGGGCCATGACACATAAGAACTTAATAAGTATTAGTTAATAGCTCCGGCGTATACGTCTGGTATTTGGCATCCCATTAGTGTATTTCCAGCGATACGTTGTATTTTCGCTAATTTGATTTACGCAGCATCAACTGCGCTGAAGTTTCAGTGGGTTAATTGAAAAAAGAATTGATAAGTCAAATGATTCATTCATTGACATCGACTTCATTCATCGATTGACAAATATTACAAAAACACGATACTGTTGTACTGTGGTGATCCATTTCTATTCAATTAAACGATTTTTGTCGTTTAGCCCTTTTGTTCGTTTATGAAAATCCTTTCATGCAAATTGATTTGAATGTTTAAAACACAGTAAAAGTATAAAATTCATTTTGTAATTAGGCTTTTTAATGCCACTTCAACTCAGTCGACAAAAAATCACCGAAAAACTACACAAATGTTTTACAGGGCTGATTCTAGCCATTGAAAAGAAGATATTTCAGTTCGCAACATTTCCATAATATGCAGTGCATAAATTCTCTTTTTTTCTCGAGATATGAAGTAAACCTATTTCATGAAAAACGTCGAAATGAAATGAATGTTATGAATGATCTCCATCCCTTTTGTATAGCAGTAGAGTTTTGTTATTGTAAATATATGAAAATGAAACGTGTTTTAAATAAAATTTTTAATGATATAAAAAATTTGCTAATTGTATAGTTCCGTTTTCTCACAATTCTGGCTCAAAGCAAACACGATTCAAAGGAACTCGTTTTGGTTCTTTTAATGTGAAAGCAATGTTTTGAAATGAATTGAAATTATAATTCATTTTCTAATTTAAGTATATGTGATAGCTCTTTCGATAGCTGAGTTGTTATGTAAAACATTTAAAAATCCTTTTTCAAATCAATTATGACACATGGTGCTGGTAACAGGTTGTATTAATTAATATACTGCTTTTTTATTTATTGCTGTGTGATTAAAAAAAATATTTTACGTTTCAAAACATAATTACTCTGCTACACGCTTGGCATGGTTTAAGCAGATCATAGTTTCAGACAGCTGCGTGCAATGTGCGCTCCATAATCGCCAAATCGGATGTATTTACTTATAGCAACTGATTGTTATCAAATTAAGAGATGTTTTTACGAGATGCTCAACTAGCCTAACGAGTTTTTGATAACAGCTATAGGCTGTATCTTAAAATTTTCAACTAGAAAGTCGGTTTAACCGCATCGAAGTTAGCTAGGCAGATGACCAAATATTGAGTAAGAAATATTACAATCTGGAGTTCAAAATGTAAAATCTCTTAAATTTGGAATCTAAAAAATTGTCCACTTCGCTGTTCGGTGTTTTTTTGTTCTATAGAAACATTTGCAACACATCTCCACAAGTGAAATTTTGACGGATTTCTGTCTCTGCGCTGGGATTTGACATTCTAGCATCTTTTTCTTACCTTGATTTTGCGAATCACATTTCGCTTCTCACCTCTTTATGTTTATATACTAAAAACGGGTCTAAAAATTCAATGCAAGATGTTAAAAAGTCTAAAATAGCATGAAAATTTAAATTTGAAGAAAAGTAGTTTGATTGGGGTTTCTTGTTAGGTGGGCTATTGAAACTGCATTTTTAGTTTTGTTACCGTTAGGAGAAGAAGTAGGAAAATATATTTAAAATAAGCATGAACCTCAATTTACTCAAACAATAGAGTCATTGCTCAAGGTATCTCAACTAGGTATCTAACAAATACTTTTTATATAGTTGATCGATTGTACAACATGATACTCAAAGTATGCGTTGTAGAATGCAAAGGGAAATTTTTTCATTTTTTAACATCGCGATCGAGAAATAAGATATTACCAAAGTTGGAACGCTGAAGGTGAGGCGACGTAAAGAAAAACAACCTCACACCCACAAACCTAACCTTCAATTCCTATCGACCCATCTCGATCAATAAACGTCCGGGCTGAGCCATTGCGTTGTTTTGGGAGGCTGCTCGATAGTCGCAATCGAAACACGCTCGAAACATTCCGGTGACGTGGGTGGCGATCGGTACACAGACAGATGGGACGGCCGCTGATACGGTACTTCTGCAGAAGCGGTACGTAGCACACAGCCCATCGCGTACGCAGGCGGACCCCCGCGTCGTGCGATCACTTATGCTACCACAGAACCGAACCGTCAATTTAATGCTCATTGGTGATGATCCTGCCTCTCGATTTCCACCAGTCGGACACTGCGGGCCGTGTCTGCTGAATCGAATGCTCCTACCGATCTCCGATCTGCGCGTACGGGGCTTAATACGGCAGGGTCATATTTCACTGGCCGTCATGCCGCCAGCGAGCGTATGATAATTTAAATTAATAAGCAAATCTTCTTGCTCTTCAGCGCGTTGCGTTCCGTCGCAGCTGATCAGTTTTCCGCCTGGCGTGCGCGATGGTGTGAGGGAAAAATAATCCCATGCTCATCGCGAGACGATGGTCCGGCTCAAGCGCAGGCGAGCTTATTTTTACGAGATGCCTAACGAGTGAAGTGACGCTGTGTACCTTTTTTTTTCTTTCTGAACGACCCAAACGAACAAGCCGGCAGTCTTTCCCGTTTCGCAAACGCTCGCACGGACGCTCGCGGGTGCGAATCAAGCGTGCGATTAATTGAAATGACAAATAAAGCGCGATAAAGTGAAATTACATTCGCTCAAGCCCCACAAGCTCGCACCCGGGGGCAGGAGCAGCAGCATTCCAATTTATGCTACCTTCCACGGCTCACCCGACGCGATGTGTGGTGCAACAAAATGCTGGTGTAATGAGTCGGCTAAACGGGGAAGCAGAAAACCTTTAATCTTCACCCGACTGGACCGCACCCGGGCGTCGGCGAAGGAGTCCCTCGGAGCTGATGCAACCGGTTCGGCACAGTTTCAGTGCGCTTGCGAGAAGGACGACGGTGGTGGCAGTAGTTTGACAGGATAGAGTTTAATCAGGAGCAAACCTGTCAAATGATCATATTACAAACCTCGCCCCACACCAGTCACCGTACTGCCGATGAATAAGCTATTACGAACATTGATACGATGTCACCATGCCACCATGCACCTACTCTGT
Organism: Anopheles cracens; assembly: GCA_002091845.1. Taxonomy (NCBI): domain Eukaryota; kingdom Metazoa; phylum Arthropoda; class Insecta; order Diptera; family Culicidae; genus Anopheles; species Anopheles cracens. Next base: position 107,117 of record KZ072499.1, read on the forward strand.
TCCAGTGGATGAGGATTATTAAACGGACAGGTGAGCAACAGGAATGTGTAAGTAAACTGTGAGCAAAAAAATGCACAACATCAATTTACTTACCCTATAACCTGAACGAGGTATTTCTGCGAAATGCCATCGAGGGAAAGTGAGACATTGGAGGTGCCAAATCGGAGGTGTCCATCCCATTCGCTTCCCCAAATAAGGATGCTAAAGCCGTTTGTAGTTGATAGCTTTTTTTGCCAACATCTTCTTCTTCTGAACTGGGCAGCTACACTTTATTGCCACTTCTGTTATTGACTTTGGACTTTGGGAAACGTTGATCAGTTCAAGTGTAAGTGTCAGATTGCACTATTTTATTGAAACGTGTCCACTTGGGCCATGACACATAAGAACTTAATAAGTATTAGTTAATAGCTCCGGCGTATACGTCTGGTATTTGGCATCCCATTAGTGTATTTCCAGCGATACGTTGTATTTTCGCTAATTTGATTTACGCAGCATCAACTGCGCTGAAGTTTCAGTGGGTTAATTGAAAAAAGAATTGATAAGTCAAATGATTCATTCATTGACATCGACTTCATTCATCGATTGACAAATATTACAAAAACACGATACTGTTGTACTGTGGTGATCCATTTCTATTCAATTAAACGATTTTTGTCGTTTAGCCCTTTTGTTCGTTTATGAAAATCCTTTCATGCAAATTGATTTGAATGTTTAAAACACAGTAAAAGTATAAAATTCATTTTGTAATTAGGCTTTTTAATGCCACTTCAACTCAGTCGACAAAAAATCACCGAAAAACTACACAAATGTTTTACAGGGCTGATTCTAGCCATTGAAAAGAAGATATTTCAGTTCGCAACATTTCCATAATATGCAGTGCATAAATTCTCTTTTTTTCTCGAGATATGAAGTAAACCTATTTCATGAAAAACGTCGAAATGAAATGAATGTTATGAATGATCTCCATCCCTTTTGTATAGCAGTAGAGTTTTGTTATTGTAAATATATGAAAATGAAACGTGTTTTAAATAAAATTTTTAATGATATAAAAAATTTGCTAATTGTATAGTTCCGTTTTCTCACAATTCTGGCTCAAAGCAAACACGATTCAAAGGAACTCGTTTTGGTTCTTTTAATGTGAAAGCAATGTTTTGAAATGAATTGAAATTATAATTCATTTTCTAATTTAAGTATATGTGATAGCTCTTTCGATAGCTGAGTTGTTATGTAAAACATTTAAAAATCCTTTTTCAAATCAATTATGACACATGGTGCTGGTAACAGGTTGTATTAATTAATATACTGCTTTTTTATTTATTGCTGTGTGATTAAAAAAAATATTTTACGTTTCAAAACATAATTACTCTGCTACACGCTTGGCATGGTTTAAGCAGATCATAGTTTCAGACAGCTGCGTGCAATGTGCGCTCCATAATCGATAGACTACATTTTTGCGCTCCTGCGCTCGTTCGATCAAACGGCCGTTCGAATAGGTCCCGGTGATCTGACAAATATGACACCGATGGAATGTATCTGCAATACCTCGGAGGCACGCTCGCCGACCCAAGCATCTAATTATCGGCCGGGCGTCGCAGTGCGAGTTCAGGGCACACTCACCCCTTAGAACGCGCTCCCATACTGCCGGGGTCGAAACATATTGCCCCGTCAGCTCCATAAATCAAAAGGACACACAAAGAAACACCAGATGACATTCCGCCAGGCGATAGGTTCCCTTGAAATTCTACCGATCGGAATTCTTTCCGCGCTCAGGTTGCTCCCTGTCCCCACTTACCGGCACGTCATCGTAGATAACATTAATAATTCATATAATTACGCCAAAGACACGCTAATGACGCAACGCCGACGGCATTAGCCGATCGATCCGGGTCGCAGGCAGAACGGCGCAATACGGCGTCATCGCAAGCGACGTTCGTTCCGCCAATTTGTACGATTAGAACGCAAAACTTGCCAAATGTAAACCGCGCATAGGACGCGATAGGTATGCATTTGTTATGAAAAAGTAACCTCCCGAGCCCATTATCGTTTACAGCGGTCTGCATGCAATGGAGCTGCCCGGTCGGCCATTATCACTGCAGCGCACAAACACACCGGTGCGGTGTACGAAGCGGGCGAAAATCTATTATGATCCTTCCATTTTTGGAAGGTACCAATTGGCTCGTGGCAGCGGGTGCACCCTCTGCGCCACCTCCGTTTTTATGCATTCCAAATTCGGGCACTTCAGGCCCGCGCGGTGAGTGTGTTTGCCGTTCAGGATCGCCGGTGACCCGTCGGTAAGTGATTTCCAGCGTCTTGCCGCTCCCCGTTCGGAAAAAGCTAGACAGGCCCAAAACACAGACACACCGCCGTTCACCGCCGCCCGGCCCAGGCAGGGAACGCCATTAAATCATTTAAGCGATTAATTTACTGCCCTGCTGTATCTCGAATCGCGATCGAACTTTTCAATCTATTTTCAAAATTATGATCGTACCTTATTGCGAGATCATCGGGGTGGAGGAATGGGTGGCCGGGGGAGATGTGGAATTATGCATTAGCTTGGCCCTTCCATCCTATTGAATGCATCGAATGAGGCCGATAAGTGATTTTTGTGTCGTCGCTTAGCCTATCCCGGGATGTGTACAGCCTATCCACCGTGTATTCGTCTCGTACGATCGAGATCACTTGAGCGACGTTTATCGCTATCGTGTTGGACTTGGGACACGTGCCCTGAGGGTCATATTTCGTGCCACTCATGCTGAACCCAGCTGGAGAGTGAGAAAGAGGGCGACCCGGGTGCCTTTCTTGCCGCAAACCGGAAGGCGAAATCAATAAATCTTCCTCGTTGAAGTTGATAGACGCACCTCGCGCACCGACATACGTGTCGGTCGAAGGGGCGAGCGGGCGCATACCTCCGCTCGGGACGATCGAAAGGGGAAGGGGCTTTCGATTTCAATTTATTGATTTATTTGCTCGAAGGCAGAACGTGCTGCGAGTTGATCGAGCACCCCCGGGCATGGAGCCGTGTGCGCCGAGAAGCGTGTTTATATCACAAACTACGTCTTTCTTCACAACTTTTTTTGCACGTCTCAAGTCCCGAGCGAATGATTTCGATGATCAACGGCTTCGGGTTGTAGTTTTTTTTTGTTGGTTCGTCGCATAATATTTTCTTCCCGATTAATTTTCCAACCACCTCAGCATAATTGGCAGAAAACTAGAAAACCGTGTACATGTCACCGTGACTGTGAGTTATGCAGCTCCTACGCAGGCTGTTAACAGCGTACCAGCAGTTCCTGGTTTCCTTTCATCGCACGCGGCAGCCTTGTGTGTTTGTTCGTACGGTAGCCGTAGCTGTAAAGCATGCCCAACAAGATAAGCGTGAGAAACAGGTGTAAAGTTGCTTCGAACAGCCTTATTGGGATCCCGTGCCGCGTACGACCGTGCAATTGATTCTCAATTTGCGCCATAAATGAATTCAAGTTCACATTTGGCGGTGACAGTGAAGGATGAAATAAATCATCGCCCCAACGGCGTGTTTGAATGATCCATGTCTAAACAGGGAGTGAACGTAGCAAAAAACAACAAAACCAACACCGTACCATCGCAGCAGACAGCTGAAACCGTCGGATTATGTTTGATCTTATCAGCAATTACGCTCGACACATGTCGTGAACTCGAAACACGAAATCAATTCCATGCTCCTTATCTTAGCGCCAGTTTTCATTCCCTATCTGCGCTACACTCAACGGCTGATAATCGTTAACCGTGAGAAGTAAAAAAAAGGGAAGCACACAATGTAGTATTTATAGATTAAATTCTAGAGGCGCAGAGCCAAGGGCGCTGACAAAAAACCAACGAGTTTGTCAGTTGACGAACATTTTGTTTACTTTTAACATAGCCAACTTTTTGTGGCAAAGTCAACGAAGTAATAATGCTATTTTGAAACATGTATCATCTCGTCATGTTCGTGACCCTGCGTCTAATCATGATTATGTATCACACTACAACACAGCAGCGTCTTTCGAAGCGAGTCTAACGAAATTGGCAAACAACTCGTACAATGAACACTCTGCAACAGTTGTATGCATCACCAACTGCACAAATATTTAAATTCGATTATCACCAGCGTGCTTGCTAAACAGCAGCAAAACATCATCACTTTCTAGCTAAAAGCCAAGGGTTATCACTACCGACTACTGTGTGCCCATTTTGCATGCTCATTGAAGGCGATCCTATTCTAGCGAGTTTTAGAACCGCCCCGACCACGTTTGCGTCATATAGGAGCGTTTTCAGTTCGCACCAAATCACGCGTTTTTGTTGTCCCTTCTGGCGGCTGCACTGACTGACGGACGGAGCATTATGCAACAACCAATCAAAACTAAATCCATTTGCAATCTATCCAACGCTCCATTATCTTCCGCACCATCAGTGTTGGGGATTAATATGGGTTGTCGCCGTTTGCCCGCGCGTCGTGCCTCTAATTTGTACGCTAAAAGACAAATATGGCTGACTACTGCGGCGAAACGATCGCGCCCGTCGACGGAACGCGCATCGAATGGCTAATTTATGCATCGTGGACTTTTGCACGACCTGTCAAACAAGTGATCTGTCAAAGTTTAATAAGCTTGCGATCACGGCAGCACCCCAGCGGCACCATCGACACCCACAACCTGGGACACTTGTGGCAGTAGTGTAGATTAGATGCATTTTGTTGGCAAAATAATGTATGGTGAGGAATTGCTATGCAGCCGAAGGATCACTTTCGTCCAGGCAGCAACGACGGCATAACGAACCGCATCCAGCAGCGCAAATTTTTCACGCACCCAACCGACAAACGCCGACCGAGGGGCCTCGAGAAAGGCACTTTAACTGTTTGTCTTCGGAGTGCAGCTCTAGCTGGAAGCGCTTCCTTACGTGGCGCGATGGCGCGATCTTGTCCCCTTCACGGTAAGTTTGGTTTGACCTATTGGTATTGGCAGACCGCCGTCCCCCGGAATGCGTCAGCCACCGGCAGATGGACTATTGCAACATTGCAACAGTCGTTACAAGATGCTTCCTAATTGACTGATCAAACAGATGTAAATTACGTGAGGAAAAGAAAGGACCGGCAGCGCACTTCGAGGGGGGAGTTAGTACTATTCTTAATTACTAATCCGCTCCGCTGGTAAAAAGGGGTCAAGTAAAGGAAGTTGCTAGTGCTCTCTTCTCAATAAGCCTAAATGATGCGTGGGTTTTGTTGACGGGTAGAATTGGGTCAAACAATCGTTTGCTCGTGTGATTATCGTATGCCAATATGCACCTTTTCTGATGTTGATTTTATTACTGATGTTTTATCCATATTTTTTCATTGTGAGACCTGTCATGCTGTGTCATCAAATTATTTTGATCTTTCATTTCCATTTGAACACACAATTTGTGGTCTGTAATATGTTTGTTTCTTTTTAATCGAAATTCAAACGATATTTAATGTTGTCTTTTTTCTTAATTACTTCCTTTTGTTAAGATCACATATATTGCTGATAGTAGCATTCTTTATAAGCGTTCTTTATCATTGAATATTCTATATTCTTTACACGAGTTGTTTTTATGCAGGTAAAGACAACGAAATAACATAGTTTAATAAAGTTTAAATAACATGCTTTAAAGATTTTTTAACATTTTTGAATCAGCATTGCTCAACTCTACATCGCAGTATATCAACAATACTTTTTCAAGATGTCGTGAGACGATGCACGCATGCAATGTTTACATATTTTCAATAGCGCCCTCAACTGTGAACATTGAAATGTTCAACAAAAAAATGTTTATAGTAAGAAGCTGCGTTTGCTGATTCATATGATCAAAACACACGATCGCAAGCATGTCATTTCTTCTTCGGTGGCACTGGCAACTCATTGTTTGTTTTTGTTGATGTACAAGTATTCACACCTTACAACAAACGTTGGTCTTCCACTGGTGGTGACTGCGCACTTCTGGAGAGTCGAAGAAAAAAAAACCCGCACGTTAGTTTCTTAACTGCGATCTCTGCTTGAGGGACAAGAATCAATGTAACTCACAAGTAAGCATTGTCGTCGCCTGCGTCGTCTGACCATACAAAAATCAACCGCCCTAACTCCATACGAAGGTGTCACTTTTCCGGTTTTGCCACTTTTGCTCCCCCACCCTATTGTGGAAACCTGGAAACCTAATGTCTGGATGCGGCTGCATCGGGAAACCTCCAAGAAGAGTGGAGGTTGATTCATTCATTCATCAACGATTCAGCTTCCATTCATGGCCGGCTGTAGAAGTGTTTCCCTCCCTTTCTCTCTTTCTCTCTCTCCCTCCCTCCCCACACACGTTCGTAAAGCGTGCCAAACCTGATACGAAGGTATTGGTTCTGCCTTTTTTCGTGCACGATGATGTATCTCTTCCAATATTTTCCGTCATCTTCAACAGTTCTCCACGATCGGTATTTTCGTTTACAATCTCTCCCGGGCACCTCTGGGCATCCCACCCGCAAGCACAGAAACTTATGATCGCCCCACGAACGACATGTTTACCAGGGGGTAAACCCGCTGCATCGGGGGTAAGATGCACTTTAAGCCTTTTTACCTCGAGCAGCGCTTCGCCGTGGTCGATTATCGGTCGTGAGGATGTATGAGTGGGGCACGAGAGACGCGCCGTGGACTTCAAACCATGGTCACTGGCGTGTACGACCTGCTCGGTGCCACACGGCTGTTAAGAGGCGACCCTTGCGAGTCATTTAAAATGTTTGCCGCACTTTCCAACGCATTTCCACTTCTTCGAACGAGTGCGAGCTGCTTTTATCAAGCTAGGGGATTAATTTAGACGCTATCGATATTGTTATAGGTACGGCTTATCAGAGGTTAATAAAAGATAGACTAATGCATACAGTTAAAATGATTTGATATAATTTCACGTTCCGGGAATTGATATGGACGATTATTTTATCAGTTTTTTCGTACTCTACAATGATCCAAACTGTCATAAGCATGACATAATTTTATTGCAAGTGGACTTTCTATAAATATCTTCGATGCTGACGTTAAAGGTTTCAGACTAGATACATTTCTTGATATGACTTCTTCATTTTTTCAATGTTTAAATCATGACTCAAAATAGTCAACTTGAGTTAAAAGTTATCTAGTATGAAACTAGCACAATATTTAACAAGGTCTTATAGTTAGATGCAATTGCATCCCTATCAATTCCAAAAAAGTAAATGTCGCCATTGATCACTGTGCATATCGACAGCTAGAAGCCCAGAACATGCTATTTTCAAACAGCTAGCTCATATAAACTACAATTTTGGAATATTTATGACATCAAATGCTCCGCGCGCAAAGGCTTGGTGCACCGTGTCTTTGTTTTTCAAACCCGCTAGACATTGACCTCCATAGCTTCCGCGGCATGTCGGCACCTCTTGCCGACCGGATCTTGCCACCGCACCTAACAACATAATTTACGTACAGAAACTGCACTACGCCGCGAATGGCAACTTTTATGGCCTCTCATCTGCTGACAGCGACAAATATCGCTCTCGTGCACTGTGCGGACGCATACAGTCCAACCATATTTATCGTCTAGCCGTCAGGGTCTAATTCTGATTCTTCCTCACAATGGCAGAAGCAGACGTGCACAAACGCTGTGACACAATACCGACACACACTCTCGCATACGCACAACTTAACCTCAACGTGCTTCTGCCCCATCTACCCCACCGAAACGCGGTTCATTGATCGCGATCACGAGGATGCTGGCGAACGATCCAAGTCCGTGCGGATTTGGATCACTTTGGGTCCGCTGATTTTATTTCTGTGTAGAGTTTGCTGTTTTCTGCTCCCAATCCAACCACTCCATGGCGTGCCATGTGATGATGTGATTTTTTTTCGCAGCAAAACGTTCCGAGGATGTCACTAGACAAATCCGTTGAACAGATCCAGATTATTTTGGTGAGGTCTTTTTTGCTGTCCCTGTTTAGTCTTTTTATTGCTCCTGTTTGATGTGCTATTTTGCAAATCCGTTACGAACCGACGTTTAGCACACTGCTGGTTAGCATGTGCCCGGGTTTCGTGTTTGCCGAGCAAATAGGCTGGCAGACACACGAGCAGGCACGCTCGCACGCTGGCCGCGTCACATGGTGGATCAAGATCAAGTGGAAAACCATCGAAAAGCACTCAAACTCGCGAACTGCGCTCGGAAGATCATCGTCCCGCGCGTTTGGGAGTACATGTGTTTCCAATATGTTGTCTATTCACGTTCCCCGTTGCTGCTGCTGCTGCTGCTGGGAATAGCGCTGGCACGCTTCAATGAACGCTCCCCGAATGCCATTCGGTTGCATAAACTCGATCATATGCTGTGCGCATCGCCTGCGTCACGCGTAAGGCAACGTCACGGGCGTAAAATCCAGCTTTATGTGTGTTCGCGTGTTCACCAATAAAATGCTGTTAACGGCCGTGCGATACGGTGAATTTTATTGCAAAGTAAAACTCTCAATTAGCATAGCAGAATTGGCCTATGAATCATGAATCGTGCATTAATCTTTTCCAGGAGAAAACCTTTCTATCGATCGTCATAGTGGTTAGTCATTTCTGTTAGAGCGGGCCAGAAATGCAAACAGAATTAAAGTGGCTTGAAAGTCAAGAGTTTTCTCAAGTTTTCCAGAAATTTCGCTCAAAAAATTAACGAGATACTGAACGAACCAGCTCACCACGCTTTTCAAACGCAGCAACACGTTGGCGGACAAAACTCTGCGCATGCTTGTTGCACTTAATGACAGCATCCTAATGATTAACTCCCGTTCCCCTTTGCTACATTCATGATGTTTCTTCCTTCGAAGAGACTCGCGGCTCAAAGAGAGAACTCGGCGAAGATCAGGAAGCAAACTGCGGCCGAACGTAAATCGACCAAAGCCAAGCATGCCGCGTCCAAAGATCACTTAACTCCCGATCCCCCAGCGTCACCGGCATACGGCATAGCTTCGACAAGATGCTGGTCGTACCGCAGGTCATAAAACGGGCCGGCAACTTTGCAAGCCGGACCCCGGGGACAGATAGGCAACGTGGCGCACAACTTGCACAGCGACAGTTGACCGAAATTAATTTGGGCGGCTAATTGGCACTGCCAATTTTTGCTGTCAGCAGCGCATGCATCTTGCGCTGGTAGCCTGGGAGATCCCATGCCTACTCTGCTGGTGGTTCTATGTTCATTACTGGTTGAGAAATGGTGCTATACGGCGAACTTGAGGTTCGTCATCCTCCGAACTATTTATCGCAAACCCAGACCCAGCCAGCACTGCCTCCGTATGTAGTCGCGTAGGAGGAGACTGCGAGCGAAGAATGTGACACTTTGTACTCCACCATACCACCTTGTTTGAATATTTGCGAATACTTACGAAGCTCAGTTGACGAAGTTGTTGCTCTGAGTGTGATAGTTGTAGTAGTTAGAAACTACACGTTGTACAACTTTTTGCGGCAGTTTGTTTTTCGTTTTGGTTTTGTTTTCAAGATTATCCAACGCATGCAGTACACTTATCGTCGTAGATAGCCCTGCGTCGGCGCTCTATCAGTGGACTGGCGTCGTATGCCATAAAACACCATTCAACATCGTCATCACACTGGGCACTCTCAATGCGCAGGTTGCACCGAAACACCGCCGCTTGGGTCGTTACGTTGGCTTTCCTTTAACTGGTAGCCCCTAACATATGGGCCTGCAAGCACTACCGATACACAAATTAATTCCCATCCATACACTTACGCACTCATCTTCCAGCAACGCACTTCTCCTCTGAACGTTATCAACCCGACCGATACTACCGATTCCGACAGCCAGCTAGAATCACTTCTCACACGTAAGCTGCTGCTCGGTGGAGGCAATGTTGTAATACCCACCTAACGCTCCAGATATCACCTTGAATATAGCCCACACGGATCCGGTAGCACCGGGCGTAAACGTAGAGATATGTCTAGCAACGGCCGCGAACCGCCCGTCACGTATGGGGAGACAGATCTTGTAAGGGAGATCTACGCAGCACCGACCGACCTGCTCGCGTTTGTTGATACCGACGGAATGAGATGAGCCAACTCGCGAGATTCGTTCACAAGACCCGATGATCGCGATCGTGCGCGCGAGCTTCCAAACTGCACGGTGAGTGAAAAGTGAGGTAAGTTCCTATGGTTTTTATTTTATTTTTCTTAAAACTTCAAGCTTATTTATCATTAGAAAATGATTGTTATTTTAAGGTTTTAAGTATAACAATTTGCACAAATTATTTAACAAGTGTTTATACATACATTAGTTTTTTATTTTTATACATAAGTTTTAAATAAATACATAAAATTGAGCTGGGGTTTGTTTTAAATATTTTATTTTATTTAAATTAAATTTTCCTCAGTTTCATAAAAAATGTTAACAAATACTGCATCAAGCATAATAAAAAATGCGTAAAAATTACGTATAGTACATGCAAAATTTAACTCATGAAACTGAAATCTGTTCTCAATTGCGAATATTGTTTATTTGTTGATGATGCGCTTATGAGTGATATTTTTCTTTTCACAAGTTTTCCCAGATTTTTATTTTGTTTAAAGTATTTTTTTTTCATTTTGTATTACTTGAAGCTCTAATATATTTGGCGAATATTTAAAAACAAATTGGAATCGCCCTTCATTGTATCTGCAAACATAAGATCGTGCTATATGAAACGATACTATTTCATCATGCAGAAATAAAGGAAGAAAAATTTTAAAATATATGTTTAGTAGCTGATTGGTAGGTATTTAACTAATAAAACAATCGTAATTTGACACGACTGGACTTGGAATTAAAACATGCATTGGAAACATGTTCAAGCATTGTATATCAGCACATGTATATCAATATAAGGCATGTACATTCAAACACATATCAACAAAAAACCAATCACAGAGTTTAGTACCTCATTAAAAGTTTTCTGTTTGAGTTGTAAGTGTTTCAATGTCGCTGCGAGCGATATAGCCGATTTTGCTCTACGTTAGCCCACTGTGCGTTAGGTCCGGAAAAAAACCCGAAGATCAACCGAACACGAATGGAGCTATTTCCACCCCATGCAATCCAACCCAGAGATTCGTTCACAAGACTCGATGATAGCGCTTTGAAGCGCGAACTTTCAATTCCAGGGTTGAACTATTCGTTCAACCGAGATTTAACATAAATAAATAATTTCATCTCAATTTTTACTGTTTTCATCACTGTTTTCAATTCATAGATATAACATAAATTTGGAGCCTACAGAAACGAGATCAATACTATATACTACTTACTTAACAATTGGCTTGAATATGGATGCTCCATTGTGAATATCGATTGTGGTCAAAAAAATATACAGACGAAGTATTTTAAATTTTCTCTATTTTTTCAATGCTGCATCAATTTAACTGTGAACTGTGATTTACTGTGAACGTTAACACCTTCAGATACTGTAACAATCAGAAGAAACAGACTTTTTATTGTTTAATTTTGTAATTTGAATCAAATGTTTTGACTACCAGCGTTCAAATAAATACAGTAAATTCCTTTTTTCAACACACCAATTAATACACAATACACACAATAAATATTTATTTATTCTCTTTCAACTCGTACAGACGATGTAGTCGAAGTTTTCATCAATATTTACAAAATGTCTTCCACAGCGCAAACTGTTTCAAGCTTCCTGTTCGAAGCTGTGCCACACCGAAATAGGAGATCCTTTGTACTGGATCATCTTCCGCCACTGGTCCTCGATCGTCGCGTTCGATTGGCGTGATTTCGGACCTAAGAATACTGTGCCCAGGCGCGTCTTCTTGCCGACCTTGTTCTTAGCGGCCAGTGCGATTTTGATCGAAAGATGCTCCAACCCAGCCTCGCCGCACAGCGGAACCACCACCGTGCAGTCGTCCACGTTCCACCGGCTCGAAAGCGCCGGTCGGAACGGGTCGGACTTCCAGGTGGCCGCCAGGATCTGGTGCTCCAGCACCGTCGTCTTCAGGTAGACCTTCTCCGCGATCGACTCGAACTCTTCTTTCACCTTAATGCCGCAGCGCATCTTCGCGACCGCGATCTTCAGACACAGGCCCTTGTGGTTTTTGTCTTTGTTCTTTACACTGCGCACAATCTTCCGCACGTCGAAGCTGAAGCGGTTTTTGTTCGCGTTCGTCGTCGGAACCGGCGATCCGTTCGAGTAGCCGCGGCGCGTTTCGAACGGTGTCACCTTCGGTCCATCCGAGCTGGTGGAAGAGAACGACAAGGGTGAGGTCGGCGGGGAGGAGTAGGGACCGTCAATATTGAAACTGCAGTCCTCCCGCGACGAAGCCTTCGTGTCGATATGCACTTCGGTGTAATCGCACAGCTGCAGGGTGACCTCCACCTGTCCACGTGGGCTGCTCTGAACCTGGAACGACGTTAGGAAAATGATTTCAACCACACGTTAGTACTATTTTTACTGCCGTTTTAGCTTATTTCGAACGATTATTCTGCTCTATAGTGGTTTATTTTCACCAGCAAAGGCCGTGCTGTTCGTCGAACGGCATTAAGCACTGTACCATGCACGAGTTAATTATCTGCTGCCTTTACCCATTTATGTACGCTCGTGGTTTCATTATACTTTACCCTTTGTAATTTAATTAATCAGCTCCGAAAATCTTCACTCACATGTCGATTTGAAAGTGCGCCATTTTAAGATTTAATTACGATCGGCTGCCTGCCTATTTAATACTGAACACGCGCAGCCCGCTTAGAGACACCCCTGAACAGTTTGACATAAAGTGTGTGCGGCTTTACTTTCTACTGCTTTTTTTCGTTTTCCCCTTTTCTCGTGCGCCGTTTAGGTGCTGCTGCGGAAGTTTGCAATCGGGAAAACGTTATTTTCCCCACTCTTAATCTGCTCCATTCAAAACAAAAATGTTACAATGAAAGGTATTAATCTTAAAATCGAACCAAATGGCTCCCGTATCATCCTACGATCGGTACCACTGACGGTTAGATGCTCAAAGCCTAGCAAAATAGCCCGTTTCACAGTTTACTGCTCAGTGAGATTTGTGGCTGCCCATACGTGTGCGTCCATTTCCTACAGAGCCATTGTTTGAGTGATAGCATTATAGCAATATAAAATCATTTTGCGTAACAAATTAAAAGGCTTTGCTATGAATTTAAACCTTTTAAGTATTTGAATGTTGTTTTCCTGATGCAATATCTAGGTTCAGATTTATGTGTATTTACGGGTTGATGATCTCAAACGTGAATTCGCTATGAGCAGAACACGATGCTTCATTAAAAAGATGTTAGAAGATGATGATGTATGAAAATAAAACTGTCATATGCTTTTCTGCAACTCTGGAAACTTCTGACATTACCATAAAAACAACTTTTCATGTTTCTAAAACCACTTGCATCGATTATTATTATGATTTAGATAAGTAAATTATGACTGTCCAAGTTTTTAAACTCTTCAAAAGAACTCTTGAAGATTGTGAGTAGTTTGGGTAATAAAACATACAGCATACGCAGGTGTAAAAAAAACTAGTGAAATCAACGCCAAAGGCAGTGACGAATCGATTTATCTAATTAGTTGGTACGTGTTGATAAACTGCACAGTGACCGCACTTACCCCGGGAGGAAGCTCCAGCAACGCGAACACGGTGAAGACGACAAAGTTTCCGTTGAAAATCTTCTCCGGAAGCGACTGCTCCGGGGTGTCCTTCTGTTTATCGCTCTTTTTCACGCGAAATGAGGACCTGCAGGTGGCGAGAGAATGTCAAATTATTAATTAAGCATTTTATGCTTCATTTAAGTGCGATAAATTTCATAATGCTGGCCATAAAATAACCAGCTAAACGATATATTATCAATTTTTAAGCTCCATTGTACTTACTTATGCGAGTTCACCAGTGGAAAGCGAAAAGTCTCATTGAATTCGGGCCATGAATTTGTTTGAATAGTAGAATCAAATTTAATCGCACCCGGGAAAAGCTTCACTTTCACCATATAGCCTATGATAAAGAAATAAAATCAAGTAAGGAAGGATATTAAGATAAAGGTTCGTCGCTTTAAGATAACCTCGGCGTAGCTTGGCTCATGCGGATCATGTGTCATGCAAATTACATAATAATGTTTTCAATATACTCATTATTTGTTAGCAATACAATAGGTGCGTTCAAACGAGTCGAACATTTGATGACAAACTTCACGCACACTATTACTGGATATCCTTTTCTGCTTGAAACAGACTCGGCGAACATAGCTCGACTCACTAATACATTGACAAAAAAGGTTCGCAGATCGTACAAATTCGAGCAGAGTTCGACTCGTGTGAACCCACCTAATCAATACTTTTCCGAACAAATCATTATCGTCGACAGAAAACTTAAAACATAAAGACGCTCACACACCTGCATTCGTATGCCTATTTTCACACGCCTTTAAATGTTTTAAGGATAACCATGACAACGGTTACCTGGATCGATTTGAAAAAAGATCGATTTAATAATTGAGTAATTTATGCTGCTTTTACTATCCGTTCAATTTTCGTATGGTCAATCGGTTGGGATAAATGAATGATGCCACTTATAGTAAGAAAAAATAAGTAAAATAAATAAGTAAGAAAAAATATTTCCAAAAATACAATAGAGATGCTATCATTTTCTCCATCCAATGCGTTGGCGCAAATATTATATTGTCTACGTAATATGCTGAAAATGGCAACTGTTTTTGTTATTCATAAGTCATGAATCAATCACGACACGAAGAACACTTCACTTGGTTTTCTACAACTCCCGAAGCACCGAAGAAATTATGTCTAAAAATCATTACGCCCGAATTGC
>KZ072499.1:121957-137064 GCA_002091845.1 Anopheles cracens
AACAAAACATACATACCTTCCACACTTTTCAATCCGAAGCTGTTCGGAAGATGACGAGCACCGACTAGATGCACCTGCAGCTCAGGTGTAGAGGACGCCACCGTACTGCTCGAATCGTTCGAGCAGCTGTTGGAATGTAGCGAGAGCTTGAACCCTACCACCGGTTCGACCGGGGCGTTGTTGTTCAACCGGTTCAACCGGCTCATTTCCAAGCGGCATACAAATCTTACGTTTTTGAACGGCACGCGATCAACTGCAATGAATTATTTTAATTTGTAAAGAATGTTGATATTGAAAATACAACTTTACAATTTTTAAATATATCTAAACCCCAGTATCACGTTGCAAACGCTGTTTGTTACACAGGACGCTTTAGCGATAGGCTCAGTATGGCAGGGCACGTGTGAATGCAAATCACGATCTTGGATCGAACTTGTTGTGACCTCATACGATCATCTACCTGTTCGGTAGCAAAACGCATGACGCAAGAAATCAACCGTGAGTCACCTAATGCAGAATCGTTTAACACCCAAATGAATTAAACGTTTGATCACACACGCACAACAACCGCCCGGGGAAGATTACATTCAACAAACAATCCAAAACATGTTGGCTTTTGTTTTCTGGTTTTTCTGCTATCGCCAAAATGTTTACTGTAGCACACAAACCCCCCACCGGCTATGACCGTTTGCTTTCACTGCGATTTTTGGCACGTTCAAAAACGCGAGTCACTAACATACGTTTAGCACATCGATCACTATCACCGATCGGTCTTTACCGCGCAAAGTTTCTTCAACCTCATCACCATTTACACTACTGTATCAATAAGGCTACACCACGGAACACGGCATTTAAAACAAACAACGCGTTAATAACGCCGCTCGGGTGGCTGAACCAAGCAAGGCTCGCTACGTCACCCGTCACCGATCGGGCTTACTAATCGCTCGCTCGCACAGAGAAGCAACTTCACACGGTATCACCACGCGCGTCAAGGCGCGCGTTTCTCCGTAGTGTTACACAATCCATCTTTCAAGTACACGACTCGCATCTCGGCTCGGAGATACGCAAGCTGTTCGCTCTTGTTCACCTCGTGGCGAGAATCTGGTATAGCGTTGCAAATTACACCGGCTGAGCTGGCTGACTGGATGAACGTGATGGTGTTGATGCGAGCTGCTTTTTTAGCTCCCGTTGTGTCGCTTAGCACGGAGAACGCACGAAGTGTGATAATTTTTATATCTAATAGCTACTGATCGTCCCGCTGTGATCTGTCTACCTTTTGCACCTTTTGGTATCGTACATCACTATCACACTACTCGGGTCGGATGTGGTTCTTCTAAATAGATCAGATTTCACACCAAGAAAGCTAAACCATGTTGTGCAACACTTTTGCATGTTTTTTAATAGGTACTGGGACAGGTAATGAAATAAAAAACACATTTTCCTCTAAACTAAACCCGAAACAAAGTAATCACACTCTAAAACAACCAGACTGCCCTTCACGACATGATAATCGACTAAAGTAGCCGAGCGATACTGAAACGGCAAGATGCGCTTCAATTGATCTGGGTGTACTCAGCGTGCACACAAAACAATTGAATATCTCGTCGAGTTAGTGGCGTTTCGATCTTCTCACTCTCCCCTATGAAATGCAGCATCTCAGTGCTGCTTGACGTTTCTACCGTTCGTGCATCGTGTGGGAATGATCTGACGATCGTCATCCAAGGATTGGTCCTGGTTCGACGTATCCCATGAACGAGGTTATTAGAACGGCTGCTAACACTGCTCGAAAGCTGTTCCATCAGCCTCAGTCACGATTCTGAAATCAGATCAAAGCGATCATGCTTTTGTATGCCCTCAACACGAGCACACAAGTCCGAAACGTATTGTGTCGGGTTGCTTGCTGCCAGAAGCAACGATTGTGTGGACATTTGTTACTGGATGTGCAATCAATTGCGTGACTCAATGTGCCGCTTAAATATTAAAAAGCACTTCCTACGCCAGCGTCGTTCGAAGGCACCACCTCCTCCGAAGATGAGTTCATCCATTTTCGAACGCTGTGGCGACTGCTTGAATAATTAATTGACTCCATTTAAGAACGGAAGGTCTGTCTCTCCACCGTCAGATACCGATCGGCACCAATGATGCAAATAAACGTTTAGCACACAAACACGTACGTACGTGCACCCGGCCCTCAATCGCTGTATGTATCTATTTCTCGGCGTGTGGGGAACTCCCCGCAACGCAAATACATCAAACACACGGGCTTGTCTCCAGAATGAGTTGCGTGTCTTTTGCATACAACGGCACGACGGCACAAAAGAGGTCAGAGCAGCGATTTTGGCACCAACCGGGCCGTGGACTCCATTGGCGTTGATTGCTATTTAGTACACTTTTCTATTACATCGCACTTCAACAAGGCCCGACCCGGCCTTGAGCCATCGTTGTCACCATGGAGCGTACACGGTGTTTCTTATCATCATCATGCCACGATACACACTCACACACTCGCTCGTGCACCTCAGCAACTTAAAATTTAAATTTGTCTGCAACTGCTTCATTCATCGCGGTCCTCAGCTGATTTCCATTCACATTCCACTGCACTAATATCCTTCGAAATGGTTGCGGCCAATTGCGGCCGTACAGCTCTGTTCACTTGCTGCGAACAACACCGCTTGCTGCACATTTGGAAGGAAAAGCACAACACATTCTAAGTGTCACTCGAGGTTCTTCTACCCAGCTGCACCACTAGGGCGAATTGAGTCGATTATCCAATTGCCGGCGGTGCCTCGGGATTAAAAAAATTCGCTCATCTCGCGGTACTCCAGCGAACTGGCGTTAGACGACTTACAGCAAGCGCGACAACGATCACAATCACGCGAAACAGCGAACGCCGGAGTGCGTGAACCGTGACGAGACCACGGCAGGTTCGTTCACATACGGGAACAGGGGGTCTTGGTAGTACTATTTATATTGTTAACAAATTTATAAAGAAAATATTGCGAAAGTTAATAGAGGATGTTGACCATACTTTTGTTAAGCATTTTAGATTTTACTGTCAAATTTTCTAATGAACGTTTCATGACGTGGGTTTATTATTTGTTATTGAAACGTATGAAAGAGAAGAATAATTTATCTTCTGAGTGTTTTACAACCAAAAACTTTAGCAGGATTTTTTTTTCAAAATCAACTGCTTGTTGTGCGTCATATTTTTTAGATCTTTCATTATTTTTTAGCCCGTTGCGTTCGGCCTCAATTTAAACCCATTTTACCATTTTAAAACCTTCAACATGTGTAACTAAAACACTAGAACTACGTTCAATAACTTTGCACCGCGAAATATTAAACAATGCTCGTAGCGAATGGGAGGTCTATCGCCCCAATCTCCCCTACTAGCTGACTAAGAGACTGAGAGAGCTGTTTAGCTACGTTCACATCGAGAGAGCATTGAGAGAGAGTTAGAGAGAGGTTGTACTTTAAGTATTGGTTCTAAGTACAGCTGACTGTATTTTTTTCATATGTAATTAATCCTTGATAAGATGTTAATAAACTACTAAACTTATTTTATAAAACAAAGAAAATTACCTTAAATTATCTACGACTCCAGGCTCACTTATCAAGAGTGTCAGAGTGAAATATTATGTTTATCAAACATAAAACGTAACATTCTGTACGTTCAACCATTTTTCACTTTTCATACTTCTCTACTACATGGATTTCTCTTTCAGTGATGGTTTTATACATTTTTCCATTAACTGCAGGAGAATTACTGGAGAACTTCTAAAAAAAACCTGGAGGATATTTCACCTGGGAATAATTATCCAATCAATGAATATATCGGAATAGTTCATACGGAAGAAAAGAAAAAAAAATGTTCTCCCAACAATTTGCAATTCTTTATAGTACATTCCATTATATCAAATAAACGATTTCAATAGTAAAGACGCTATTTTCATTAAATAAATGATTAAAGTTACTCGATTGAAGTTTTGCTGTGCTAATCTGTAAACATTTTTATTTTTATTTTATATAAAAATTAAATGGTTGATAGCATTTGTAGAAATGAGCATACGTTCAATTACGGCCTATGTGAGTAATACTGCAGCCTGTATTGGATGATGTCATGGACTGCACTTAACGTCCCCTGTTTGGGTTTCCGTGACAATATGTCTTCAACCGTCTACTTTACCCATGGCTCCATTGGGCGTTGCTCATACGACGCCGAGATTGTTTCTTATCATTTCTTATCATTCCATCAACAGTGTGTCGAAAGGTTGTGTTCCTTATTAGTAACCTCGTTCAGCTAAAAACAAAAGATCCCCTTCGTTCAGTCATAGAACGATACACAACGCAAAAGATTACATTTATAAAGCCCACCGTTTGTTGACCAACGCTTTACTGCGCTCCAGAGCTAGCGTGTTGACCCTGGTTCATCCTGGACCAGACAAACTGGGTAATAAACCAGCCGCAAATACGTTCGTCCATCTACGTCCCGGATCGGGATGCTAGACAAACGAGGACGATATAAATATACCATCGTTTATTGGGGCCTTCAATATCAAAGGCATCGATGGAGGCACCGATGGCATTGACACCGCTGGAATTACGTTGAATTCCCGTTAAGCGCCGACGTCGTGGTTGTGATAATCCCCTTTTTCCATTTATTGGTGCTATATGGGATTATTGAATAAACTCTTCTATACCCTTTCACACATGCAGCCTCCAAGAAGTAACGTTCGAATAGGTTATGCCCTTCCCTGAGATTAACAGATGATGGGTTTGAGGTTAAGGTCATCCTCAGGTAATGTGTTAGAGAGCGACGACAGACAACGTTTATGATAAAGTCCAGTGGCGCTGCCTATTGTCGCTCGTCATTTGAGATACAAAACGAACTGTCCAAACGGCTATGAAGAATCAATAATGAAAAGAAATATATAGGGAACGCTTCACCAAGAACAATTTGCCCAGAAGTTGAGACATTTTCGTGTTCATACTTAGTAAGTGTTTCAATTGCAACCGTACACCCGACACAATATTTATACTTCAATCCCATGACATATGACTGTGACAGTCATACGCTTGTCGCTATAGAATTCCACCTCCGAAAACTCCTCCCCGTAACGGTTGACCAAACAAAATAGCAGCCCGTAAATTACACATTCAAACATATGCAACATGACGCCGGCTGGTGATGAAAAATAGATGCTTTCCATGTGCGCCACCACTTCGTTTCTCACGCCGTTTTCGACGCCTTCCAGTGCCTGGGCAGAGGTTTTGTTTACAGAGCACGACAAGCCACATGATGCTACAACAACGTCAGGCTCCTGCTGTTGGTGCGAGCGAAGTCCATGTAGCCCAGGTGGTTCTATTTTTAAAATCCAACCATCAAGAACCATGCCATACGGGCCATGCACGTCAACGGGCGAGTATGCTCCACCGTAGTCATATTGTTGGACCACAGACGCATACCGGGTACACCGTGTATTTACCGGTTCTATTGAGTTCCTGGTAGAGGCTGTGCAGCTTAAAATCGTGTGCCGCTTTTTTATCAGTCCCCAAGCCGCGTCAGGCGCATCCGTCTGCTGTTTCGCGGCTGATAACGAACCGTGGTCAACACCATACACACCCGTAACCGACTCACACACCATGGGTGGTGATGTTGATGATGATGAAACTGTTCCAATCGCAATCACCACGGCGGATGTTTACTCATCGGTTTATCGATCGAACGATAAGCAAAAATATCTGCGGGATTTTCACATCTTCAAGAGGGATTCTATTGCCAGGAAGGATTCGTTGCACTGCACTAACGAGAGCACACATATTGACCGCATTTCCACTTATTCCGTTGAAGTTTAAAATTCAAATCCCAGTGGAACCACGCACAAAACACCCATACACTCATGCACTAAACGCATAAAATCACTTCAAGCTGCTTTCGTTTACCTTTACTTCAGTACTCTGTACAGTTTAAAAAACCGTCCCGCTCGTGTTGATGGCCGGTACGCGACAAAATACACGCCTAGAAAAATTCCCAGACTGTGGCTGTGAACGATACAGCCACGATGGGGTGGCTTCACGCAATCTGCGGACATAATATTTTTGTCCATTGTTGTTCATTAATTTTTGCCAATAAGACATATCATTTTTCGACAAGAGCTATCTAGATATTTATATAAATCAAAAATGCATAAATATTTTTTAATTTACACATCTCTGTAATAACATTCGAATGACGCTGGTTTAAAAAATTGTCATGAATGTTTTTTGTGCTTTTTATTAATGATCTCCATATATGTATTATATTAACTAAACAATACCAAACAATACCAAACAATACCACTTTCTTATTTTCTTAATGAATACATTATATTTTTATTCTCAATGTTTTTTTTTATTTTAAACCACAGTCCAAGATTAACTCTACTTTTTGTTGGTTCCATTAATTAATGATTCCTGCTTAATCATAGCAATGTATAATTAGGATGCTTGAACTTCTTTCAACTTTTGACCACATTTTCTCCAACGTGACTAGGTTTCGTTAGGTTTCGTTGAATCATGTCAAGCAGCTTCCAGATATGTGCTCGGTTGTAATCTAATCAAGAAAACTTTGCAGCATTAGTAGAGCGATTAATGTGCGATCATTTGTGTATGTTACAGCCATACATTAATTTAATGAAATAATAGAAATATTATGACCTGCTCATGAAATGAAATACACATAGACAAATACACATTTCTCCTCAATTTTTGAAGCTGATTTCTGTTCTCGCACATGAAGCAGATCATTATAGTACTAAGCCTGGCCAAACAACGATTCTGAAAACATGAAGTTGAAAAACATTGAAGTATTTGAACAGCAGCGATATTTCAAAATTATGTCAGAGTTGTCTGTTTCTAGCTTTAAAAACATTATTGTTTATACCAACTATGGAAAGTATTTAATATTTGTTTATTTAAACTTTTCTTCAACGCTAACATTGCATTATGCACAAGAAACTCACACATACAATAGCATCACTGATAAACTCATTGATAAATAAAGCTATCTTTTGATCAAAATGCGCATTTAACAAGATAAATCAATTACCAAGAGAAAAGAATCGTGGGCCACAGTAAATCATCCTGTATTGCTCGTTATTCTTACTGACACTTTCACCTTTATAATAAAACAACACACATCCACTTGATAAATCACGATAAGATAGTGCCTCTCGAACACTGATGGGGTGGAATAGATGCTTTTGTGCTGTGATCATAACCATCAGCGACGGTGAAGTACAGCAGTACACCTGTACCAGTTGAATTCATATGCAGGAAACTAGTGGTTTGAAGTTGTATTTTCGTCTTGCACCTGTTGAGAGAATACTTGTAAGAAAATGTTACAGTACCTGTTTCTAATATCCGTGTACTTCCACCTGCACGCAGCACAAAGTAAGTTAAAGACGTTTGAAAAGATGCTGTTCGTATCTAATCAAATGAAATTGCACTATCGTCGCAGGTTGCTCTTCCCCTACGTTCGATTTCGATTTTTACCGTCATCCGGAGGAATTAGATCTGACAACATCACCTCAAACGGTGATTGCCAGCTTCGTCGTGGAAAATGTTCGATCGGCTACTGTCGATGATAAAGCGAGCTACATCACCGTCAAACTCGTTGGAACAGAACTGCAGTTTCTGACAACGGAAGCTTTTGCACAGTATGAGGAGCACGAGACACTAGCTTTCATAATCGTGCAGGTATCCTACGAGTGCACCACAGGCCCAAGCCCAGCTGGTACCTACCGGCATCATTTGAAATTGGCCAACAATCACGCACCGAGATTTCTACAAGAAACTTACGAAGCACTGGTACCGCTACCACTTCCGAAGCACTTTGACGTTTCACCGTTCATTGCAAATGGAGCAGGCGTCATGGCACGAGACATTGACTTAATCAACAATGAAGTAACGTTCAGCATTGCAGATAACGATTATATGATCGTAGAAAGTCTTGCCATACCGAACGATCCAAAGCAATACAAAGCCGTCCTTCGTCTCAAGGAGCAGGTGCTGAAAATGCCCAACAAACTGGAACTGACCGTTTCGGCCACGGATAATGGTGTTCCCTCCAAATCAAGTCAAGTTAGTGTCTTTATTGAACCGGATCTTTCAATCGTGTATGACGATCCACCTGAATTCAAGGAGACATTCGTGAACAGAACCATCGGAAAGGATCTTCTGCTACACCTGGAACTGATTCCCGGGACTGAAACGAATGACGTGCAATACACAGTTGAAGGCATTGATGCCCAATATTTCACCCTCACGCGTTGGACCAACAACACTGGAGTGGACCTGAAAGTAAACGATCTACAAGACCTGCCAAATTCCAAAACCTTTCTCAATGTTGTCGTCGTCGCAAGAAGAAGTGAACTACAAAAAACGACGTGTGTAGTTTTGCTCGATATCCCACCGGATAGTCTCCCAGAAACTCCTGACATGACTGTGGAGAAAGTTTTGGGTGTTTTGCCCTTGAAAGAGATGATTGAACATCGTAACATATTCCCTCTTGCCGTTGAAAGCTGTGTGTACACCATTCAGTCGCAAACACCTGGAGATTATTTCTTCATACAAGATGCAGAACACTCGCTATCTTCTAAGGCATTTGATCGCGAGGATGCAAATCTTTTTTCCGAACTAGATTTTCCTCAATTTTGGATCGTGCTACAGCTTAAGTGTCCAAGCTCGTCGACATTGAAACCACAAGAGGAGCTATATACTGTTCCTATCAATCGATTAGGTCCTATGAGAGATATAGATTTTTCAACTACCTTAACGCATCTCAACGTGATCGTTGAAGATGTGAACGACAACAGCCCCGAATTCTCATATCCTTTGAATAATGCACGTGTTGCGTTTCCATCTCCAAGGCTTATACAAAAAATTCTTCCGGAAAATTTGCTCAAAGTCGAAGCAAGCGATCGAGACGAGGGTATCAATGCCGTCATTCGTTATTCACTTGCAGTGAACAGTCATTTCGATATCAATCCACAGACGGGTGTTATTTTTCCGCTCAAAACCGTCTTTGCGACAGACGACAGCACATCCCTCGAGATATTTGCTACCGATCGCGATGGAGCTGAGGATGGGAACACGTCTGTCATGCGAATTACCGTCTATAAGGCATCAGACGACCAGCTGGCAGCTTTAACAGTAGATGAAATAGATCCGGACGCTCTCTACAGTACATTGAGAGAGATTAGCGCCAAAGAAGGTATTCAAATCGAATTGATTAAAAACGTATTTTCCGTTACTGGAGATGAAGGTAAAACTAATAGCCGTTCGTCAAACGCTCGATACACAACTACAGCGATTGTGTGTGCTTTTAAAGACGATATTCTTCTGCTTCACGATGAACTGCAGAGGTAAGAAATTCGGAAATGCCATGGAAACCCTTTTCTTTTAATATTATTTTTCTTTGCAGTATCATTGAAGCTCTGCCGACGAATCTTACATTAAGCTTTTTGAAGATAAACGAACTTTTCGGAGCGCAAACAACGATCAACGATCCCGAATCATCCGTAATCTATCCTTACATCATAGTTGCAGCATTTTTCGGCACCCTGGCTGTCGCCATGGCAGCGG
The DNA here is from genome assembly GCA_002091845.1 of Anopheles cracens. Taxonomy (NCBI): domain Eukaryota; kingdom Metazoa; phylum Arthropoda; class Insecta; order Diptera; family Culicidae; genus Anopheles; species Anopheles cracens. The sequence goes on from KZ072499.1 coordinate 131,582, forward strand.
CGGCATTCTACTACCGTGCCAAAACACAGCAACCGATAATGGGTGACGATGATGCAATCTTTCCTCCTCGATCATCAGACGGTTCTGATACAATCATCGTGGAAAATGATCACCAATTTTCTTCTAGCACACCACCAAAGGCACACGATCAGATAACGGGAGCCACCGTTACAGGTAAGCATGGTACCAATTTTTGGATACATCATACTGAAGTACTTTTTCTATTTTCGTACCAAGAATCAATAGACAACCCACGATCACTATCCGAGTTGTTGGCTATCGTTGAGGATTCTGAACAGGGGGACAACACCGTGGAATCATCGCCACCTACTCAGCACGAGCGAAAGAAAAGTATCAAATTTAACGATCATGTTGAGCGAATTGAAGTTTTCGACAAATATTCAGAGAGCTAGATATTAAAAACGATATTTGTTTAGTAAATTATCGCATAACGATTGTAAGCAGAGTTGTTGAAAACTAGTTTATAACAAATTGAAAAATACAACAGATTATCTACAACAAGCTGCAATCGACCCACGTACAACGAGTTAAATATGTTGTTGAAGTTGAGTCGTGGACTTGGATAACCCGTCTTGTGGAATTTATTTTCTAGTTCCACATGCAAAATAGGTGACACTAGAGTAAAGATAGTATTAACGCTATGAAGATAGGATGGTCGGTAAAAATGATTTTTTATCTCATGTCGACGAAAGAAAAACTCGACTCTTGAAAAAATAGGCATCCAGTAATTTCGATGTTAGCCGTTTTTTCATTTGATTATCTTTTTTTTCTTTTTATTTTAGATAATAATATATAAATAATACTTCATACGATATCATCATTGACTGCATACACTTCCATCGTTGTAAGTATTTAATCTGACACGTTAAATACAATGAGGCAAATAAAATGCAACCGATAATATTTAGTGAATATTTAGCAGCTGAACACCTGCTGCATAGTATGTGTTGCTCAGCACGGTGTCAATGGGGTGGCGTTTTATGTCAAAGCTATCAACCGACCATGTGTCAAAAGCTCGCAAAACGTAAACAAAAACAGCGTGCTCGGCTTTGGTTATCGTTAGAACAAAAATAGAAGGTATTTAATCCGAGTTTAAAACGTTTTAAGTGCAGATACAAGCAGTTTCACGACTTTTCATCAATCTTGGAAAACATATCTGCCGGTATCGAGTGTGAATGACTGCTGGAACGAAGACAGTTTTGCTAACATCACACTACTCAGACACACACCGGGCACTTGTACGCCTGAGGCATTACTTCAAGAACATGCTCTGTCCGGATCTGCATCCCCCGGCGGCAGTCCGAGGCATGACGCAGCTTGACCGCGGAGCATTCAGCAAAACGATCAAAGTGCCTCATCTGCTGGTGCCGAAGGAAAAGAACCTGAACGACGTCTGCCGATCGATAAAGAAGTATTTGCTCAAGATGGAACGCTACAAGCCGGTCATAACGGACGAGTACAAAATTACTCTCCATCCGCTGGCCGTGCAGAAATGGGAAGATTTGGCAGATGTGCAGCTCGAAAAGCTCGATATCGGTAGTGAAGCGCTTGTGTGGCATGAGATTCAGTTAAGCTATGACAACTGGAAGTACGATGAAATTTTCAAAGCCGTCCTACCGATCGATAAAGAAGCGCTATCGTCTTTCAGTAAGATTGGCCACATCATCCATCTCAACTTGAAGGAACACTTGCTACCGTACAAGGAGCTGATTGGCGAAGTGATACGTGATAAAATAGCGGATTGCCGTACGGTGGTGAACAAGTCGCTTTCGATCGATAACACGTATCGTAACTTTCAGATGGAACTGCTCTGCGGTGAGCCAGACTTTCGCGTGTCCGTGAAGGAGAATGGATGCTTGTTCGCATTCGACTTTTCGAAGGTGTATTGGAATCCGCGCTTGTCCACCGAACACGAAAAGATTGCAAAAATGCTCCACAAAAACGACGCACTGTACGACGTTTACGCTGGCGTTGGTCCTTTCACTGTGCCCGCTGCTCGGAAAGGTTGTAGGGTGCTAGCTAATGATCTTAATCCCGACTCCTACCAAGCGTTGGTGAGCAATTGCACGTTAAACAAGGTTTCAAAAAACGTCACCTGCCATAACAAAGATGCGGTTGATTTTATTAAGCAAGAAGTAAGACAAGATTTGCTTGCGACGTGTGCAGATGAAAACTTTCCCGGTGAACTACATATTACCATGAACCTACCGGCGATGGCCGTAGAACATTTGGTACACTTTCCGGGACTGCTGAAAGGCGAAGATATTGTGCTGCACAAAAAACCACTGGTGCACGTGTATTGCTTTGCGAAAGGAGTCGAAGATAAGAAGCAGATTGCACGCGTGTTAGTTGAGCAATGGCTCGGTGCGGAGGTGGGGGATATACTAAAAGAGATTGCATTCGTACGTAATGTGGCCCCCAACAAGGACATGATGCGCGTTAGTTTCTACTTGACGGAAGACTTATTGCTTGGTCGTACCGCTGTTAAAAAGCGACAGCTAGACGAAGCGGATTTACCCTCGGAAGAATCAAAACGACCATGTAACATAGATACCAACAATAAAATGACCTGTTGAATACATGTGTGCATGCAAATAGTAGACATAATACTTTCCTATTTCTTTTTTTCGTTTCATATTACCAACATCCGAAGGTGCGTGATCGGAATCGCTTCAAGATGGCGAAGAAAGCGAACAAGATGAAGGATCAGCCTAAACAACTGGCCAAGAAGGCGAAAACTGTGTTCACGGTTTCGCAAGGCAAAAAGAGTAACCTCAAGAAAGCAAAGGAAGTTACCAGCAATCTTAAAAAGGTACGAACTGTTTGTGATTTTACACAGTGCAGTATTTTGTTTCAATTGTCTTTTCCGTTCCCTTCTCCCTCATTCAGATTAATGTTCAGGACAAGCGCGAAAAGCTGGACAACAAGTTTCAGGATCTACACGCGAAAATAGTGTCGAAAAAGGCTCCTAAACCAGCTCCCAAACCACTCCCGGCGAAGAATAAAAGCAAACCTGACACCAAAAAGCTTGAAACGGATCTTAACGAAATGCAGATGTAATAAATATGTACACGCATTGGAGTATTATACGTGCTATGCTGTTTATTTATTTATCTTAACGGAAAAATAAATCTAATCAATTGGGTTGTGTAAATTGAAAAGTGTTGCTTTACCGCATTACAAATGCTCAGTAATGATCTCGCAGCAAGACAGGCTCTAAGGACAAGCATAAGTTGTTTTACTATGGGTTTTACTGCGGGAACTGTTCAAGAATGGATGAAAAATCCTGTATTATATTTGTACATTTAATAACACATTACCCCACAACGTTGGTTCGGCTGGAGCTTTCGAACAACGTTGCGAACTTCGAAAATATATCCAAACTTCTCAGCTGTCATTTTCACTTTGTTTACATTTTTCACCCCTCGGGCCGCACGTCTTCCGTTTTCATATATTATAAAAAGTGTTATAAAAGGTAAAAAAGGAACTACAAAATCGTTAACTCGGTAAAACCAAAGCAAAACATTTTCGCAGAACGAATTCCATCGCTTTAACGCGGGATAAAGCGTCATATCCTTCGCCCACCTCCCATACAATATTCGTTAACGTGGAGGAAGCAAACAACGGGTAGCGCGGTGTAATTTAGTTTTCACAAGAAAACAATCCACTTATTTATCCTATTGGACGGCATCTGTTTCAGATTCTTCTTTCCTTACCAAAAACTTGCACAGCAATGGCAACGGAAGTACCGGAAAGGTTAGTTATTGGCCCGAAGGAAGGTGTCACCTATCCGCTAACGGTGACCTACTGTGGTAACTGCTCCATGCCGCTAGAGTACTGCGAATACTATCCGGATTACGAAAAATGTAAACAGTGGCTCGAAAAGAATCTTCCGGCCGAGTTTGAGCGTATGAAGATGGGTGCTGCGGGCACCGGAGATGGAGGGGCGTCCGGGACTGGCTCCGCGTCCAACGCTACTGGCGAAGCGGCCGACGGAGATGAAACAAAGAAACCACAGAAACGTGGCGGTAAAGGCATCATGAAGACCAAGAAGGCTAAGGACGATACGCCGAAAAAGGTGTGTCTGTCGCGGTCCGCGCGAGGCAAAAGGAAATCCGTTACCGTCGTCACCGGGCTGGCGACGTTCGATATCGATCTGAAACTGGCAGCCAAGTTTTTCGGAACAAAGTTTGCCTGCGGGTCGTCCGTCACCGGCGACGATGAGATCGTGATCCAAGGCGACGTCAAGGACGAGCTGTTCGACATCATCCCGGAAAAGTGGCCCGAAATTGATGAAGATTTCATTGACGATCTTGGTGATCAGAAGCGTTAGAGAGAGTAAGACCCCTTTGCTAATGTGCTAAACCTTCTGTGAGACACACGATAACATTAACTGTTCCTTGGATCTTGGCATGGCAGGAGAAACGCGTTTTGGTCCTTCACGAATCAGGTGTTCAACAAAGTGGCATGCATTAGGACAACAAAAGCATGTAACGCAACGTGAATATAAAATAATGAGTAAAAGAGGCAATCATATGCTATTACTAATTGCAAAGCTGGTTGTGAAATACGAGATATGCAATATATCACCAATTAATTTCAGTAACTATTTTTCAGGAAATTTTAGCAATTTGTATGAAACTCTCTTTCATCGGTATCTCTTATTACTTATAATACATTCATTAGATTTCGCTACATCTAATGTCAATTTTTCGATGTTTTCATACAAATGTAGCTAAATATGAACAACTTTACAATTTTTCATAGACTAGCCATGATTTTACGGGCAAGTTCGTGATGTACCATTATATCGATATTTCCGGACAAGCCAGGCAAACCTCGTGCGCCGCACAATACTAAGGTCATAAAGAATCATAGAGTTCATATTTGTATTCGTTTCCGCTATTGTTCACATATACGGGACCAACAATCTTCCAGAACTTCAACTTGTTTGAATCGTCCTTGGAATGCTTTCGGGCAGGAGGAGAAGGAGATTTCGATAGATTTGTACAGGATCCAAGTTTTTGTAATTACTGGGACTATGAATGTTCTATATAGTTTGTCAACTTTGTCAGATAACAATGGATTTACTTTGTATTGAACGTAATCCAATTCGAAAATACGATTGAATCGATAGATCGTATTCGACGATTCGATTAGTCAGCTAATAAATTTTTTAAATGAACTTTCAATATTGAAAAATGCTACTGTTTTCTGAACAAAGAACTGGACAAAATTCGAGAGCTGCAAAGGCAGCACAGAACGTGTTTTGCCTGCTGCAAGATAAATTGTAATGGTCCTACAGAATCGGAATGTGCCTATTGCCCAACTCCCCAAAGGGGGAAAAGAAAACCTCCACACGACACGGTTCCGGTTAGGTCCGTTCGCTTCCCATCGATTATTATGTTATGTTAAATGATTAATTTACAAATCGCCTGTCCGTTTTGTTCGACGGCTACCTT
>KZ072499.1:144885-180229 GCA_002091845.1 Anopheles cracens
AAGAAACTGAGGTCGGCGGGAAGGACACACCAACCAAGAAACGAGTGAACAAAGAAAAACGCGTAGAACAGGAGCAGGAGCAGGAGGAAATTTCTACGCCTGTTGCTCGTCCGAAGAAAAAGAAAAAGTGCAAAGATACACTCACCGCAACAGACCATCAGCTTAATGATGTGCAGAACACACCGAATGACGGTGACACAGCACTAGAACCAGTGAAGAAAAAGAAGAAACTGAAGACAGCCAAATCCGTTGCCAAACTTGTGGCCAGCGGCAGTACCACACCCGATGTCGTGGAAGTGGTGGAAGAGGTGACGAACAAGAAAACTAAACAATCGCTGTCCGCGAAGAAGAAGGGTAAAGCAACAATCAGCAGTAACGTTTCCACGTCGTCCATTGTGCAAGCGATCTTCGATTCGGATGACGCTGATGATGATGATTGCGTCCTGATAAAAGAGGGAAGATTTAGCGAGCCGGGAAGGGACGCAAATACAACATCCAAGAAACCACCGATGCTTGGTTCGGATTGTGCCTGGAACGAGGAGATGAAACTGTTCTACAACGATACGTGGGCGGACGAGGACTTCAATCTGAAATCCGTTCTGAGGAGTATGCCACGTGAGTAAGCGTATTATTAGCGTTCCTTTGTCCGTTGCACATGCACGACTAATTCTTTGCGCTTGGGTGTTATGTCCTGTTTAGGAACTTAAAGATACAAAATAAGGAATTATTTATAGTTTAGTAGAGAACAACTGCTTTTCTTACGGTAAACTGTTAAACACGTTGCACCATCGCACTTCTTCCCCTAATAATAACGAATATTTAATAGAGCTATTGATTAACCTATTGTTTTCTTCATCAGGCGATAGCAGACAATGGCATATAGTGCACAAAGATCTTTATCCTGATCCACCGAAGAGAGAAGTGATTTGTAATATCTGCGACGAACCGGGCCACATGCGATACAAATGTCGGAACAAACCGAAGAAACCATTATGCTATATGTGCGGTGAAGAGGGACACCGGGAACCACGCTGTCCAAACACCATCTGCTTGAACGTAACTTGAATCAACGAATTACGAGATGTTTGTTGGGCTGTACTGATTTTCTTTTGCTCTCCTTTCAGTGTGGATCCAAAACACGTAGCTTCGTGCGTGAATGTAAGATGTGTACACGCGAAGCAGGCGTTGTTTGTTTCACGTGTGGTGGACGTGGCCACGCTAAGCGCAGCTGTCCGGATCTTTGGCGACGCTATCACAGTACGGTAAGTATTTGGCGCTGTTGGCACCTGTGGGTTTCGTTCGTCTGATCACTCTATGCGATGGTCGTGTGAGACGCATACGATACAGCGTATGTCTATGGGTGTAAACCTAAATTGAAGTGTACGAGTTTACTGCATAAAGAATATGCATGACAAGCAAGAAATTAGCCTCACACCCTCACCATCGCGTAGCAACTGACAAATGGCACGGTTTCCTAGGCAAAGAAGTTCATTAGATTGGTTTCCTTGGGACAGACAAAATCGACATGCAATCTCATTGTTCAACGCTCAAAGAATCTTATTCTCGATGTCTAATTCATTCGCGTTTCACACGTTAGCTCTCTGTGAAATCCTTTCTGTTTTTTTGTGAATTTTATTGATACTTTAACACGGTTCCTACTAATCTTTTTCATATTTCAACAAAAATCAATGTTTCATGTCATGCCTGCTATACAAAACAATTTTGATGCCCCAAAAGGGGTTTCAACCGTAGGTTATTTGGCATATTTCACAGTTTATTTCCCGTAAACTGTTCCAGTTCATATGTTACAGTCGCAGGATAGCTGGTCCTGCGTACGGGAATAGACCAGAATGATCAGTTGGTTCAGTTGACTTTCTATCCCTTGGACCATCCCAATTTTGCAATTTTATTATATTTTTATTTTTACCAAAATTATTAAGCTACTCATGTGGATTTTGTTTTTCAATGTGTCATGTATCTTATACAGACCCTTTTGAATGATGTGAAAAAGGAAGATGAGCATTCAGAACCTCTATCGTATTTTTATATTGGCCAGGCTGTGCATAAACTGAAGCAGCTAGAAGCTGAAAGAGCAAATGACAGCTAGATACTAAATCGACATCAGAATGGATCTAGTTAAGAGTTACGTGTATCTAACGACGTCGAAAATCAGATATTTTTAGCTTTAACATGACTGTTTTGCAACCTGCTTATACCTGGTAGTTGATGTGTATCGGTCGCATAAGGTAAGTATTAAACGATGGAACGAGGAAAAAAGAACGAAAGTCTGAGTGCCCCGTGATCCGTTTGTCAGTGTTTGCTGTAGTTGGTGGGATGGTAGAGATGAGGACGTGAATTATTTTCCACAAAATTTTTAATAAGAGTTTTCGCACTGTACTCGGACTGTGCGCCTGTTCATTCGAACGGCGCAACCGATTCCGGTGGCGAAATCCCTGTGTTTCCTGCCCAGATTGAGGATAATGTGCCGCTGCGAGAGGATTACGAGCGAAACCCGAAAGCGCGGTGGTGTTGCATCTGTTGCCGACCGGGCCATCAGGCACACATGTGCAATGATGCGGCACGTATTTTCGGCCATGCGATACCGAACACAGCCGTCAGTTCGTACATGCCTGCCTACCGAGGCGAATACACTCGCTACCGTAAGCATCAGGTAGACGAGCAGCAGCGGCGCATCGCAATGGACCCGGCGACGCAGTACAATCTGTTCAGCAGCGACGCAAACGAGTGCGAGCTTAATCTGGGTGAGGTCATCCAGAACGAGAATGGGTTCTACTATCGCTTTTTCAAGATGACCGGTTTGCTGGACAGGCAGAAGCAACAGCGCTTGCGCAAGGAGCTGGAGGATGCGGAAGAGCAGCGTGGAACGCCTGATGTACCGATGCAAGATGCACCGATGTTGGAGGAACCTACACTTCCGGATCTTACTGCAGTTCCGGTTGAACCGGAAGTGGCTGATCGGATGACGCCACGAGCGGAGGAAGAATTTGTCAACAAAATTAGAACATGTGAAGAAGACAGCAACGTTGACAAAATCTCCAACAAAAGTCCCAATCCAACGGTCATTGCGGCAATCGTGGAGGAAAACTCCAATTATAGCTTCTCCGAGTTTAATGCCACCGATGCGAAACACTCGAATGTTGCGGCTCATGCGGTGGAACCGAAACCCGAACGGAATGCTTCCGATAGCATGGATCGTCCGGAAGAATTCGAAACCGGATCCGGCGAACAACAGAAGCTGCAAGCAGATTTTATTCCGCTCACATCCGAGCCTCCTGCACTGGATAATCCTCCAGTGGCCGCCATCAAACCTGCAGCCGAACCGATTGCACCGGGCTCTAGTGTGAAAAGTCCGAGCGAGCCTGCGGTAGCAGTAGCAGAGGTGCCGACAGATGCTCGAGTGTTCCTCAGTAAAGAGAATGCCAAGCTTTTGCTCTCACTCAAGGGTAATGAATTCCTCAACGAGGCAGGAAAGCGGCATACCGTGAAGCTGTCGATTACGTTCGAATCGGTCGGTAACGTATTGCTCATTAGTGGACTGCAGGAGCAGCAGGATAATTTCCATCAGGAACTCGTGAAGTTCTTAAATCCGACAACGGACGATGCAGCGAATGCAAAATATTTCCAAATGCTGGGACCGCGCCTATCGAGTAAGATGACACGTTACATTTCGCAACATTTGCGGTTCCTTAAGGCGAAACATAATGTGGGCGACTTGCTGGCGGCTTACCAACAACTAAACCCCGATTGTAATGCGATCGCATATGAAAAATGTCGTCGAAAATTGAACATTCAGCTGTTTGGCGTGTATGGCATGCGCGATGGAAGGAAGCACCTGAACGTACTGCGGCACCAACTGAGTGTGTGCATGAAGGAGAGGCATTGGAAGCAGCACCAGCTAACCCAAAAGCAACGGCACATCATCGACGATGCAATTCGTTACATATTTTCCGCGTACGACCATAAGGACTACGTGCAGATCGTGAAAGAGTATGAAATGTTGCGGGAAACGCATCAACTGCGGATGCTCACCTATAAAGATTTAGGATTTGAAACCCGAAACGAACCCGGTAACGCTAGGAACAGAAACAGAAACGCAGCTCCTCAAAATAACATGTCAAAGAAACTTCAAATCGATGTGAACATTTGTAACAGCAAAAAGTTTTTCGACCAGGAACCAGTTTCGTTCAGCGGAGATGATGATTTCGTGCTGAACACCTTCGATCAGATGATCGATCCGATTCGGCTACAGCAGCTGGACGATACAACGCGCAACGTTTCGTACGACCAGCAGTGGAACGAGTTCGACAATGGTGGCGATCAGGCGTATAACGGTGCGATCCAACACAATCCGGTATTTTCATCGCCATCACCGACACCATCGCCTCATTCTAACTGGTCACATCAAGAGTCGCATGAATGGGAGGAGACTGGTTACAGGCCGCCAAGACCGCGTGACCGTTTCCACTGGTTTAGACCGCAGCACCAGCAAAGCAACCCGGCACCTGGCGGTAGTGGTGGAGGTGGAGGAAACTCGTCATACTACGAAATTGCACGCCTAAACGAACGGGAAAACATGTTGCGTGACCAGGAGCTGGATCAGCTGCAAAAGCTGCAGAAAATGTTACAGCGGTAAAGTTTTCAGCAGCAACGTTGATAGTTTTTTTTAATAAAAAATGCTTCTTGAGCCGGGGATCACAGAAGATAGAACAACGCTCATGAAAATGTACAATCAAGCAAAAATGTGTTAATTTGTGTGTGAGAGTATTGATGATAAGTTCGTTTCTTCGGTAGGTAGCGAGGAGGCTTTCAGACTATGGTGGTATAGATAAGTCAGGTCTATGATTTTTTTTGAGCTATAAACAGTTGAAACCGATGTTGATGTTAGTAAAATATACCTTATTTTCTATAAGTGCATTCAATCAAAAACAGATTGTATTGCATTTTGTAGTAATAATACCCGTCAAGCGATAGCGAAGCAGCCACTGACAACATTTATCGCTGCAACCTTGGTTCCGTCGCGCCATTTCTTGATAGCATGATTGAACAAGTTTTTGTTATTTACGACTTCCATACATTTTCAAATAACTTACCATACAAGACCCTACCAGGACCAACTCTAAAAAGAACAATTCAAGTCGGTTAAAACGTGTTGGGCTCTAGTAACTCATTTAAATAAGGACATTATTTGTATATGTTGCACGTGAAAAAGATGGCAAATTCAAATTCGAAGGCCGCGCTCTACAATACTCCAAAATAATGTTTCGGTTTCAGTAAAGTTATATTTCCTAAGAAACTGTTCAGTTTAGATGTACTCTGGCTTTTTGAACATCATAATAACTCATATTTCATGCTTGTGGGCTAGATTGAGGTTTTCAATTTAACATTTTATTTGGTTCACTTTCGTTGATTTTTCATAGTACCTCGCGATTCGCCAACAATAGCTATTGAATACCACTGTATGTGTGACGGTGGAAATTATTCTCGTATATTATAATGACAAGTCCTCACATTCACGACCAATTTTTCCCTCGGAGCCACAGGTTTCAATATGCTGTTTCTTTTGATGCCGCGTAGGAAACTCCTGTTCACACTTAGGACAGCGCTCGGCTTGTTTCTGTGAAAGGGGTTAAGATATTTTCTTTTCTATTTTCTGATCATGTGATAAATTTTCGGTGTTGCCTACCCGTTTCGCACGATATTGACCCAGCAGCATGCCGTCGACAGGTTTGACGCGCACAGTCGTCTGCTCACCGTGCACCAGGAACATGTGTTTGTTGTAGAAGAAATGGTATTTGAAGTCGCGACTGCAGCAGATGTAGTTTTCACTATTGCGAGCAAAAATAGCCAAAATTGGACTGTTTTGTAGCGCTAATTTTTGCTGTGAAATATGCTTACCGATATGTAATGCATAGATGCTGGTTAAATTCATCCTCAGTCAAGTACGCTCCCAGGCATATCCCACACTGTAACTCTTTTGGCTGTCGATGGTGAGCCTGATGCTCTTTTAATTTTTCATCCGCATCGTACGATTGTAGACATATATCACAGACAAAATACGTTTGAATCTGCGTTTTAAAATATTCATAGTATTAAGAAAAAAAACAATAGTGTTAGCTTGTGTGAATACCACGCCAATTCTGCTACTCACGTTATGCGTCTTCTCGACGTGCATGCGAAGCTTATCCTTGCGCCGGTACGACACATCGCAATGATCGCACGGATATTGCACTCCCTGGTGTCGTTCCTTCATGTGGCGGTTCAGATGCGTGTGGGCTTTGAAGCTAAAGCCGCAGATGGTGCACGTGTGCGTGCGTTGATTCGTGTGCGTCTTCATGTGCTGCGCCAGGATCTGTTTCGTGGAGAACGTCAGTGCACACTGCGGGCAGTTGACCTCGAACGCTCACGATTACTCTTGCACTGATAATGCACAGAAACTTACACTGAATGAAACTACCTTGTGAGGCTTCCGACGGTGTTGTTTCTTTCACTGCATCTTGGCATGCTGCGTTGTTCTCGTGATATATTCCGGTTCCTTTCACGGTCATGATCGTGCATAACCTGGATCCCCGCGCACCCAGTGCATTTTTAACAACAGATCGACATCGAACAAATATCAGATTACTATAATAAACTTTGCAGTTTTAGAACAAAAACATAACGTGAATATTTGCCGGCAATGTTTTGTTTTGTTTTTTTTTTCTTTTTGTGCAAGAACAGCTTTGACAAAACAAGACAATAGGAAAGAAGGAGAAAGAGAATTCAAAACATAGCTGTACAGTAGCGAAGCTAGGCGGACAATACTGAAAGCTCTCCGTCATTGCTCGAATCAGGTCGATTCTGCTCGATATCTACACGAATCATGCAAAATCGAGCGGCTGACAATCACAAAATCCAGATTCGACCACTTTGGTGCTGCTGGTGTATAGTGAGTTGAGTCGAAAATCTTCTCACGTGCTACTGGTGTGGTGACATTTCTGGCGCGAGCCATCAAAGTAGCACGTACTATCTACTTTTTTTGGTCCTGATCCTGTTAATATTGTTACCTGATCTTAAAATAAAGCTGCAAAAACTTTCACAGTCAATTATTTCACTTTAAATTGTAAACATATGCAATTTCACAACTAGGATGAGAGCTCGTGCTTCGCTAGGCTCGCGCCGTTGTGAAAATTCACAACACCGCGACCTCCTGGGTTTGACAGCTCCCTGCGAGCAATTGCACTAAAATCGTGTCAGTTTGACATCGGTTTTATACCACACTTTTATGTTTTTTTCTCCCTTTTTGACCAATTTTTGATGAGCAGCTTTCTGTGAAATCCCATTCTGATTCGGTTTTCTGTAGGAAAATTTTAATAAAACTCTGTTATTTACTTAAAATATGACTACTGACTAAGCCATTTTTCGATATGTCGAGATTGAGCTAGTTAGGTCTGTTTAGATATAAGAAAGGTTGGGTTCACTTGGATCAGTAGAGATCCGTTTAACCGTATGTTCAATTAACAATAAATAATAAATAATAATATGGTAAAGGTCACTCATATTTAGAATAAAAAACAAATGTTTATTTAATCTACACACTGGAATCCAGCTCTTTGGAATCAGGCTGTTCCAAACGTTACACTTCGGAGTTATTTTGTGTACCACTTCCTGTGTTGTCCACAGCCGGAGTACCAATTTTTACGGACTTTACTACGCCTGGAGTCATCGACGCTTGATGTCTGTTCAAGTTAATTCGTCGTTGTGATTTGGAGCTTCTGCAATCGGTACAACGTAGGACTGCCCAATAAGCATTTCTGTAAAAAAGGAGAAGAACCATTTTCATCGATTACTGCTCCATTTTGTTCAGTTGATCTATCGGTTCAACATAGCCAACATAATAAATGGCGCATCCACTAACCGATAATGCCGGCTTCCCAGCGCGTAGATGAAGGGATTAAGTACGGCCGAATGCCAAGTGAGTATTGACGCCAGCACATGAATGTCGCCAGCCTCGCCGGCAGTGTCTGCGTTCTCCAACAGCACATTGGCGATTGTAAGTGGCAAGAAGCAGAGCATGAAGCACCCGAATATAGCCGCCGTGGTGCGCGTAAGATGCCGCTCGTCATCATCGTTGCTGGGGGCGGCAATGCTTCCGGGGGTGGATGTCGGTGATACTGCTGGTTTGGCGGCATACCGTTGCATATTGCGACGCTGCCGGCGGACGGCGCCAATGATCGCGGTATAGCATAGAACGATCGCACAGAAGGGAAGAGCGAATCCCACGATGAATATGAACTTCTTTGGACTTGCTGAAAAATGGCCCGACGAGCTGATCGAGGGTAGCACCGTGCAGGAGAATGTTCGACCATCGAAACCCAGACGACCCCACAGCTCGAATAGTGGCAGTGCCTGGAATGGAAGGAGAGTGCACAACGAATATGTAGCATCGTACGAAAGATCAGTAGAAAGGTAGTTCTTTTAATTGCTATAACCTATTGAACATATTCAATGTAATGCTGTATGAATGAATGTAACAATCATGGATTTGTTGTTGGTGAATACAAAAGAACTGATGATAGTTATCATTACGATGGGAAAGAATTTCTAAAAAAATGTTTACGATAGTGTATAAGTAACTAAAACAATGGTATGAGAAAGAACTGTGCCACATCGAAATTGGAGTTTTGGATTAAAATTTTCAAAATCACTTCAAATTCAACACTACGCGAAATTGAAAGGAATTAAGTCAGCGGATATGCCTATCATTAGTTGTTTATTCTCTTAGGTTTGTTATACAGTTGTTGTGAACATTACTATGCAGTAATTACATGTTTTCCTTAGTTTTTCTATTTCTCCTGGCACATGCAGACCGGTGCCACTATAACGCCAAAAAGGCTCTCTTTTCTCCGAACTATGAAAATAACATTTTCTTTATGTTTTCAGTTACTTCTTTATAATGTGACATGTGCTATTTTGTGTCATTGCAATATTTGACCTACGTAACGAGTATTTCAGTTTTTTTACCAACAGATTTTTTACACCATCTGCTGATACAGTGGCGATGGGTGTAGTTCCTATTTGCGTAAACAGCTGAATTAATCTTCTGTAACATCTGATGGGAATCTTGGATCCCTTCTTTCCGACTCCTGTCCAGCTGCACTGAGCGATGAGATATCGGTCGAATAGTAAATCTATCGCTTGCAGCATGCGGTCTTCACAACTTTCTGCAGTAATTTGAGTTCTCAACCACCGCAAGACATCGTTGAAGAACTGGTTGTCAGTCAATTTTTCTTCGAACTCGTTCAACTCTATTCCGGTTTTCAATGCCGAGAAACGAAAAACACGTTTCGAAAACCGCAAATGTTCTCTGTTCATCTCTTCAATAACTTCTAGTTTTTCGAACACAATTTGTTGCTGTTTAAGTAAATCGTCAATCATTTTCTGTTGCCTAGCCATAAATTGGTTCATAGTTTTTTCATGATGGATTATAAATTTATCGAAACATGGACAGTGCTTACATACGCCCGGATCATGTGTATTCTTGACTATGTCATTTACTGATTTAATGGGTTGCTTAACCTGCGTAGCCTTTGAGTTTCTTTTGACTGACACTGTTTTAACCTTTGTGACTTTTCTTCCATTGGAAAGTGGCTTCGATGATATGCTAGGCTTTCGATTTCCAACAGTAGAATCATTTGTAGGCAGGGTGAGCTTTGTTGGCAACACAAGAGGAATCTTCAGGGATATTGATGGTTGTTTATATGCTGCATTATCTTTGCTATGCGTAGCACCAGAAACAAGCGGAACAATATTGTTCGGAATCTGAAACATAAATTACAATTACGTGTTATAAAGAAATTGGTATTAGTGGCGCTAATAGTTTTTAGCATAATTCACAATATATAACAAAGCTATTTTAATCAAATGTATCATAGTTGAATAAAAAGTAGTAGAAATTATTGAACTATACGCCTTTGGTTATGATTCTACGCAAGAACTCCTCGAAATGATTAAATGAAGATCATCTGTTCTTATACTCAGAAATAAGTTTGAAGCAGATCGTAACACAACGAACGTAGATCATTGGCAAATGCAAAATAGTAATTTCGAAGTGCAAGTAAAAAACTACGAAATTCAAGCAAACAAATGTAAAAGCCCTTATGCAACATAACGTTTTAGACATAAAAAAAATAAATATATGCTGTTCGTAGTTTTTGTTCGAAAGATTTCAAACAAGATATCAACGTAATTACATACATTTCACGTTTTTAATTACTTACGGAACTTTGGAATCTCTTGATTGTGCCATAATCATCATCCGATTCTATTTCGTCACGGCAAGTTTGCTTTGTGTCTATAAAAATTTAAATAAAATAATTACAATTACGTTCACCATTTTCTTATTAAAATAAACTTACACGAGTGATCTGCTACAGTACCGTTTCTATTTAGGAAGTTTTCTTCTTCAGCAGTATTTTCAGCTTTTATAGTTATGTGTGCGTGATTGTAATCTTGCCCAAGAAAAGTGATGTTATCCTTAAGCTCCCCACCTCTATCACAGGCGTTGATTGCTCGATCTTCCACACTGACAAATTCCAACCTGGGATTGTCTGTTGCGGTGGTATACAAATCCTCAATTTCCGGAGGTTCAACCTTAATTTGTTGAATAGGTTTCTCCACTTTAATCTGAGTATGAGAAGAAATATTTATGAGAAACTTTGATCTGAGCTTCTGTTCTCGATGCTTACCTCAGTTTCTTGGATTGTTGATTTATCATGATTCCCTTGAATACTCTCGGTTGCATCGCCGTGCACAGCGTATAACGTTCGAATTATTGACAGCGGAACAGTCATTTTTGGGTTGGACAATTGCGTAAACAGCTGAATTAATCTTCTGTAACATCTGATGGGAATCTTGGATCCCTTCTTTCCGACTCCTGTCCAGCTGCACTGAGCGATGAGATATCGGTCGAATAGTAAATCTATCGCTTGCAGCATGCGGTCTTCACAACTTTCTGCAGTAATTTGAGTTCTCAACCACCGCAAGACATCGTTGAAGAACTGGTTGTCAGTCAATTTTTCTTCGAACTCGTTCAACTCTATTCCGGTTTTCAATGCCGAGAAACGAAAAACACGTTTCGAAAACCGCAAATGTTCTCTGTTCATCTCTTCAATAACTTCTAGTTTTTCGAACACAATTTGTTGCTGTTTAAGTAAATCGTCAATCATTTTCTGTTGCCTAGCCATAAATTGGTTCATAGTTTTTTCATGATGGATTATAAATTTATCGAAACATGGACAGTGCTTACATACGCCCGGATCATGTGTATTCTTGACTATGTCATTTACTGATTTAATGGGTTGCTTAACCTGCGTAGCCTTTGAGTTTCTTTTGACTGACACTGTTTTAACCTTTGTGACTTTTCTTCCGTTGGAAAGTGGCTTCGATGATATGCTGGGCTTTCGATTTCCAACAGTAGACCCATTTGTAGGCAGGGTGAGCTTTGTTGGCAACACAAGAGGAATCTTCAGGGATATTGATGGTTGTTTATATGCTGCATTATCTTTGCTATGCGTAGCACCAGAAACAAGCGGAACAATATTGTTCGGAATCTGAAACATAAATTACAATTACGTGTTATAAAGAAATTGGTATTAGTGGCGCTAATAGTTTTTAGCATAATTCACAATATATAACAAAGCTATTTTAATCAAATGTATCATAGTTGAATAAAAAGTAGTAGAAATTATTGAACTATACGCCTTTGGTTATGATTCTACGCAAGAACTCCTCGAAATGATTAAATGAAGATCATCTGTTCTTATACTCAGAAATAAGTTTGAAGCAGATCGTAACACAACGAACGTAGATCATTGGCAAATGCAAAATAGTAATTTCGAAGTGCAAGTAAAAAACTACGAAATTCAAGCAAACAAATGTAAAAGCCCTTATGCAACATAACGTTTTAGACATAAAAAAAATAAATATATGCTGTTCGTAGTTTTTGTTCGAAAGATTTCAAACAAGATATCAACGTAATTACATACATTTCACGTTTTTAATTACTTACGGAACTTTGGAATCTCTTGATTGTGCCATAATCATCATCCGATTCTATTTCGTCACGGCAAGTTTGCTTTGTGTCTATAAAAATTTAAATAAAATAATTACAATTACGTTCACCATTTTCTTATTAAAATAAACTTACACGAGTGATCTGCTACAGTACCGTTTCTATTTAGGAAGTTTTCTTCTTCAGCAGTATTTTCAGCTTTTATAGTTATGTGTGCGTGATTGTAATCTTGCCCAAGAAAAGTGATGTTATCCTTAAGCTCCCCACCTCTATCACAGGCGTTGATTGCTCGATCTTCCACACTGACAAATTCCAACCTGGGATTGTCTGTTGCGGTGGTATACAAATCCTCAATTTCCGGAGGTTCAACCTTAATTTGTTGAATAGGTTTCTCCACTTTAATCTGAGTATGAGAAGAAATATTTATGAGAAACTTTGATCTGAGCTTCTGTTTCCGTAAACGCCAAGGAGCTGGATGTTCAGTTTGCGCCGAGTTAATCTTCCCTGTTCACTACTAGGATTGAGCTGTTGATACTGCTGATATAAATCATTCACATTGCCGTGGACAAGACATCGCAAGTGTTTAGCAATGAAGCGCGTCATCTTATTCGACATCGGTGGTGTCTTCATCTTGTAATATTTTGCGTTCGCTTCGTCCTCCATCCTCGGAATAATATCCTCACGATTTCCTGTAGGAAATGACCGGCGGATCTTGTTGACCGCTGATAAACTGCACAGCAAATTCACTATCTGCGGGTGAGAACAGAAACTGCTACGCTTTTGCTTTCGGTTCTTTCAGTAGAATTCGGTACGGTTCGATTCTAACAAAAACCTTCGTTCTCCGCAAGTGTAAACAAACAAAGGTGGTGTGCTACTCTAGCCAAGGAGCAGAAACAGGATCGATGGCAGTTGAGAAATCTGTCAACAAGTTGCTTTTCCGGTCGAATGCAGGCGTATTTTAAAGATTTCTAGATATTTTTCCAAAAGTTCGTTAGCACGATGGATGGAATCGAAAATCGCCCATACGGGTCTTGGTTTTGTAATTTTGAAACACTCATCGACAGCGAATGTAAAATTGTGCCTGAAATATGTCAATTCGCGAAATTCCGTGAAACCTCCTATTTATACACTTTTCAATGACAGTTCAGATTGCTTTTGTTTGTGTTTCAAAGGTAAATAAATATCAAACGGTGGCAACTGGTTACGTTTTTGAGAAGTAAATGCAGTGCGATTTTCAGACGCTTGTTTGCAATCGTTTCATGTATCAAAATACAATTCGATATGAACGTTTATCGATTAGAGCACTTTCCGAAGGTGTGTCGCATTTGCTTGCAGCATAGACCGGAACGCGCGATGAGTTCTCTAGACACATTTGCACAATCTTATGATGTGCCCTTCGCCGATGTTGCAGCTGAGCTACAGTATCCAATTTCACCGGTAAGTATTACAAAGGGTAGGAAATAACATTTGGTTTGCTTTCAAAACAAAAGTAATATCATCTACAGGATTTGCTGCCTCTTACCCCGACTATAGTTTGTGAAGTATGCTGCGAAGATTTTCACGGATTTCTGGTATACAGAAAACGATTAAGCCTTGTGGGACAATTCATATCATGCTTAGTGCGGTTGCGAGCAACAAACTTACTTGCTCGTTTTGAAAAAAAAAAAATGGAATTTATGTCCTTCTGTTTCTGATGATATAGTTAGGAACAGTGATCATCATTATTGAATATTCACATGCTACTTTTTGTGTTTACGACCCATTCAATCTTATTTTCCGTACAAAACACTCAATGCACGCTCAATTCGGCAGATAATTTACCGTTGCCACTATTATAAAACATACACTAAATTTAAATAAACTAATCCAGCATGTGCCTTTTCTTCCTTACAAAACTCTTGAATTGTTAAATAGAAGGATCATTACACTGGGTGGTTTGAGGTGCAACTATCCCGAACGTACTAAAATTGCAATGTGATCTTAACAGGATATAACATTTAACGTTTTGGTAACGAAGGAGATAGCTTCTCTATCGCGCCATTGAGGCAGGGATTATTATACAGGGAAGACGGCAGACGCAGGCGGGCGGTACAAGAAATTTGATTTTTTACACGTACAATGTAGCTCAATTCCTAGCGATTGATCTCCCTGCGAATAATCGTTCAAGGTGGAATACTCAATTAACGGATTAACGGATCGGATATCTACACGGATAGAACGCTTTTGCGAATGTTGCGAATGCTGTTATTTAAATTACGGTTTAAATTTTTGGCATAGCCTGATAAATTATAGCTTCGTTACAATGATTTTTTTTTCATAGTTAATAGTGAGTATAAAAGGGAAATTTAATTTTAACGTAACACACTAAGGCGTTGAAGGTCAAGAGAGTCTCCGACAGTTTGCAAATCCTCTCCAAAAGCTCACACCCACCGCACTTGGCACTGACAAAAAAAAGGTATACGCTTGTTGAATATTCATTAGTAAACATACAAATTTGTAAGTATTACAAAGGGTAGGAAATAACATTTGGTTTGCTTTCAAAACAAAAGTAATATCATCTACAGGATTTGCTGCCTCTTACCCCGACTATAGTTTGTGAAGTATGCTGCGAAGATTTTCACGGATTTCTGGTATACAGAAAACGATTAAGCCTTGTGGGACAATTCATATCATGCTTAGTGCGGTTGCGAGCAGGAGAATCAACACCGTTAGAGCAACTCTTTCAGAACCACCAAAAGGAGTTGTTAAAGGTACTGCGCGAGCTGAACATTACAAACACGCATAAGCTCGTCTTAAAAGATTTGCTGGATGAACTCAACGGATATAGGCACGGGAAGCCAGCTTACAGCCAACCAATACAACAACACTCATTTGAAGTCGGGAATGAAGAACATTTTACTGAAGAGATAGATGAACAGGTGTCTGAAGAGGTGGACTGTAACGAAGAGAAACTGCATGTCGAAAGCGTTATGGAAGGTCCTAGCGACGGACAACTGCAGAATGAAACTGAATCCTCAAGCAGAATTGTACGCAGCAGACAACATCCCAAAGGAGAATTGCAGCAATGCCAGCAGTGTTCGTTTAAAACGCACTTCGCAAAATCTTTTCAGCTACATATGAAAAAACACCGCAAGTAAAATATTCATCATTACCTATACTGCGAACTGTTGTGGTGATCACCTTTTGTATTGTGTATTTCTAGAGACAAATCCATCCTCCGCCATTATTGCAACCGATGCAATCTCGAATTTGCCAACAAACGAGAGCTGGTGCAGCACAAACGGTCGAGCCATCGCGACCACATGTGCGACACGTGCGGGCTTGCCTTCGATACGAAGTTTGTGCTGGAAACACACGCCAAACGGCACGCAACGGTGCGCCAGTACAAGTGCGACTACTGCCCGCTCGAATACTACACGAAGGCGGAAATGCTGCTGCACGTCCGGCGGCTGCATCTGAAAGCGTTCGAGGTCAACTGCCCGCAGTGTGCACTGACGTTCTCCACGAAACAGATCCTGGCGCAGCACATGAAGACGCACACGAATCAACGCCGGAGCATGCACATACAGTTTGCACACAAATCAGTTGAAGTGATACAGGTGAAGAATAACGTTCACAAAGAAAAATATTGTTTTAAAAAAATGATCCATCATAGCAAAACATATATCCAACGCAATACACTATCACCTAAAGTGAGTAAAAGCATGCGATCTTGAGCGATCATTCATCGATAGTGCATTGAACGCTAATGTGACTAAGCTGTCTTTCTTCCGGCGTGGTCAATGGTCACAAAACCGGGTGGCTAACCCTCAGTATCAGTTTTGTCATCCTTGAACCGACAACGACTAGTAACGGAGCTTCCCACATGTCGAAGGCATGATGACATTGGCCGAGCACGAGGTAACATGTGTATGCAAAGCCTCCTTTTTTATCTCCTCATTGCATACGCACGCGCGTTTTTTTTTGCTGTGATTTACGGATGCGTACTCACGCTCCCGTCGACATCTCTCCATCCCCCCTGGTCAGAACTACACGGCGCCGGTGAGCTAAGCCAGCATCAATGCATCAACCATTGCAAACCGTGCAAATCGCTGCCGTTTAAAGCAACAAGCAACGACAGATCTCAGGTGCGCAGGGGTATGACGGGAACCGCTCAGTCCTCTGATTGAGCGGTAGCGAGACGCGAGTATAAAATTATAGCTTTTCTCAGATCACAGATTAGTTCGATTTGGTTCGCAGTGTGAAGCTGATCGCCTGGTTGTGTGGAGATTGAGTAGTGCACTTGCCGTTTGGCTGTTAGAAAACGTGGTACGAATAACAAACTGTGGAAATTGGAAGAGGAAGAAAAGACCATCGGCGAAAAGTGCTCAAAGACACATGTTAGAAGTGAGCTAGAATATCAGCACTTGTTTTTTATTGTTAATGTGTTCTCAAAATACAGTTGAACTCTAGGAACTAGAACTAGAACAACGTTCCAAGTGTATTTTGTTGCATTTGGAATTGGAAATCATTTGGAATATACCTGTATGATGTTATCCGGTGCTGTGCTGTAGTCAATCAGTTTAAATTGATGGCGTCTATAAATCACAATGAATATTTCATGAATTCTCGTTACCATTAACGTGCTCTTGCATGAAATTTGCGTCATTAGTGACATCTTTATGTTATAGATTCAGATCATGACCGGTTAGTGGTGAATTGTAAACAATCGTTCCTATACGCTCTACGCTATCAACCGTATAAATAGTACTTTTGAAAAGATATTTTTATTTTGATTGCAATTAAGTTTTCTCGAATAGCTAAGAAACAAGCTGTCTTGAAAGGGCTTGACTTGATCGTTATGAATTCAGCATGAAATAGCTAAGATTTGTAATTTATTATTTACTATAGGGGATAGTTTTGAAGATTTTGATTTGCTCGTTGAGAAACTCATTATGAAGCAGCTCACTGTATGTTCTGTTAGACGGTAGAATCGTGTTTGAAAGGTGTCATTAGTCTATAAATGTTTCATGCCCTGAAGAAACGGTATTGAGTAATTGATCCTAACGCGCGGTAGTTTTCTCGATTGCACAGTATCACCATGCTCTGAGGGAACCACCACATTCGTAGAATTTAAATAAAAATCCGCGAAGTGTTTTCGAAATTCACAAACACTCATGACATTTAGCTATGCTACTTCCTGGATCTACCTCTATCCATGCAATAAGTTAGAACGCAAGCATGTTGCACGTTTCGTTCATATATTGTAACGGTACATCTAGTAATTGTTCTCCAGTCAGTCATCAGCAGCACAACAACCTGAGGGAAAGTCGAAACAATGCATCAAACAACATGAGTTTCCCAATCACTAGTGTTTTGAACATGTAGCTTCTTTTATTCTACATCTTTCTGTTGTTTTCTCACGCTCAGAAAAGATCAACTGCAGCAATGAGTAAGCGGACGATCGTGTTGATCGTACTGGTGGCATGCTTCACCAGTCCGAGAGTGCATACGTTTGACTTTGGTGGTCTGGTGAAAACGACAGGAGACGTGGCGAAGGTAGCAGCCAAAACGGCAAAGGGGGTTGCTGAAAACATCCCGCAGCTATTTTCACCCGAGCAGCTACTAGAGTTTAGCAAGCAATCTATCATTGGTCTTCCGGCGGAAGCGATCGCCGCCACCATCAACCAAATATGTAAGCTATCGCAGTGTGCCTTTGGATAGAACTAAACTAACCGTGCAACACTTTAAAAGGCTCCGTTGCACTGCTCTCCAATGCGACCGCGTCGGAGAATTCAGTCAACATAACGGACATGAACTACATACTGATGACGGAAGACAACAACGTTACCATACCGCTGCTCGAATCGGATGATCTTTGGAAGAATGAGCTTTTCAATAAATCATACGATACGGTCATTCTGGTGACCGGATGGACGTCGAACGTGAACGAACCGAATCGGGCGATCGATACGATCTACAATGGGTATAAGGCACGTGGGGGATTTAACTTCGTCGTTATCGATACAGCAGAGTACGTCGATACACTGTACACCTGGTCCGCATTCAACACGAATGATCTTGGGCAGGGTTTAGCGGACGGACTGAAGGGATTGATCAAATACGTGCCGCTGGAGAAGATTCACCTGATAGGTATGTAGATGAGGAAATCGCTCGGATGCTCGGAGTAACGATAAGTTCCGCACTTGTGTAGGCCACAGTTTGGGGGCACATATTGTTGGTGCCGCCGGACGACACTTCCAGTTTGTAACGAACAAAACCATCCCCCGCATTACGGGACTGGATCCAGCGAATCCATGCTTCAACGAGGGAGAATCACTGAGCGGTATCCAGCGTGGTGACGCCGATTTTGTCGACATCATACACACCAATGCGAAGGTGTTGGGCAAGCGTGATCCGATTGGGGATGCGGATTTTTACCCCAATGGGTGAGACTGACGATGCGATCTGTATTTTTGATGTAATGGTACTGATACTAATGTAACACAAACTATTAATTTGCTTCTTTCGTAGTGTGGTCTCTGTTCAGCCCGGGTGCTTCGATCCATCATGTAAGTGAATTTAAAACATTCATTAACCGCATCGTAAAACAATACATGTATTCCACTCATTTTCAGGTTCGCATAAACGTGCTTGGGAGCTGTACGCAGAAACTGTATATCCTGAAAAGGAAAAAAGTCTTTTGGCTACTAAGTGCAATTCGCTGATTTCGCTTACCACCGGAGGGTGCATAAGTAATCCCATCCCGCTTGGATTTGCCTGCCCTAAAACAGCGAAAGGAAACTTTTTCCTGAAAACCAGCGACAAATCTCCATTCGTGATTACGGCATAAATTCATTCCGTCCACACTCTGATCCTGAGCGGTTCTCTTATTTGTTATTCGTTGCTCTACGAGATATTGAAGCTGATTTTTCTCGTTGAATCGTCATAAAGTTTGGTTGTGACCAATTCTATTTTAAATAAAGTGATTTTGCAATTTTACGAATTGACTGACAAATATTAAAATATCAGCTGTGTTACCAAAATGAGGACAGTGTTGCAAATCATGCTTAATTGCTTGTGAAACAATAGTTATATTAATCAACAGATTGGAATTCGAATGAATTGCTTATACAAAAGCATAAGTGTGAAGGACATTTACACTAAAGAAAAAAAAAGTTCACATAAGAGAATATGGTTAATTATACAAACGTATAATGTAAATCTAATTGAAGAAGGATTGAGCTAATGAATATGATTTTGAGTTGAGCAAAAAAGAATAGAAACATGTAAGTTAACGCTACTCTATTAAATGGCTTCATTGGTAGAATGTACATGTGGTAGAATGGTAGAACGTGGCATAAATATAAAACACAGCTATACGAACACCATTACACGATCAATTTGTATATAATTGAAAATTGATTTACATTTTGAACAATTAAAATAGGCTTTTCAGGCGTATCTGCTTGTTAAGAATACTCTATGAAACATGAGTTTTTATACATTAGTCATTTTGATATGTAGTACATGTATCTTAAGTATTATGTATTTTAAGTATTTGAAAACATTCTTCTATTTTGGAAAATCGGTAATTATTGAAAAGATTTCAACATTGAGTGGGCGCGATTTCATCTAACTTTTGAATGGATGAAAAATCCTGTAAGTGGATTTAAAATCGAATAGGTTCTCAAAATACTGGCACAATTGAATCGTATTAGCTTACCACTGTGTGACGATGAAACTCTAGCTAGAACGCAAGCATGTTGCTCGTTTCGTTCATACATTGTAACGGTACATTTAGTAATTGTTCTCTAGTCAGTCATCAGCAGCACAACAACCTGAGGGAAAGTCGAAACAATGCATCAAACAACATGAGTTTCCCAATCACTAGTGTTTTGCCCATGTAGCTTCTTTTATTCTACATCTTTCTGTTGTTTTCTCACGCTCAGAAAAGATCAACTGCAGCAATGAGTAAGCGGACGATCGTGTTGATCGTACTGGTGGCATGCTTCACCAGTCCGAGAGTGCATACGTTTGACTTTGGTGGTCTGGTGAAAACGACAGGAGACGTGGCGAAGGTAGCAGCCAAAACGGCAAAGGGGGTTGCTGAAAACATCCCGCAGCTATTTTCACCCGAGCAGCTACTAGAGTTTAGCAAGCAATCTATCATTGGTCTTCCGGCGGAAGCGATCGCCGCCACCATCAACCAAATATGTAAGCTATCGCAGTGTGCCTTTGGATAGAACTAAACTAACCGTGCAACACTTTAAAAGGCTCCGTTGCACTGCTCTCCAATGCGACCGCGTCGGAGAATTCAGTCAACATAACGGACATGAACTACATACTGATGACGGAAGACAACAACGTTACCATACCGCTGCTCGAATCGGATGATCTTTGGAAGAATGAGCTTTTCAATAAATCATACGATACGGTCATTCTGGTGACCGGATGGACGTCGAACGTGAACGAACCGAATCGGGCGATCGATACGATCTACAATGGGTATAAGGCACGTGGGGGATTTAACTTCGTCGTTATCGATACAGCAGAGTACGTCGATACACTGTACACCTGGTCCGCATTCAACACGAATGATCTTGGGCAGGGTTTAGCGGACGGACTGAAGGGATTGATCAAATACGTGCCGCTGGAGAAGATTCACCTGATAGGTATGTAGATGAGGAAATCGCTCGGATGCTCGGAGTAACGATAAGTTCCGCACTTGTGTAGGCCACAGTTTGGGGGCACATATTGTTGGTGCCGCCGGACGACACTTCCAGTTTGTAACGAACAAAACCATCCCCCGCATTACGGGACTGGATCCAGCGAATCCATGCTTCAACGAGGGAGAATCACTGAGCGGTATCCAGCGTGGTGACGCCGATTTTGTCGACATCATACACACCAATGCGAAGGTGTTGGGCAAGCGTGATCCGATTGGGGATGCGGATTTTTACCCCAATGGGTGAGACTGACGATGCGATCTGTATTTTTGATGTAATGGTACTGATACTAATGTAACACAAACTATTAATTTGCTTCTTTCGTAGTGTGGTCTCTGTTCAGCCCGGGTGCTTCGATCCATCATGTAAGTGAATTTAAAACATTCATTAACCGCATCGTAAAACAATACATGTATTCCACTCATTTTCAGGTTCGCATAAACGTGCTTGGGAGCTGTACGCAGAAACTGTATATCCTGAAAAGGAAAAAAGTCTTTTGGCTACTAAGTGCAATTCGCTGATTTCGCTTACCACCGGAGGGTGCATAAGTAATCCCATCCCGCTTGGATTTGCCTGCCCTAAAACAGCGAAAGGAAACTTTTTCCTGAAAACCAGCGACAAATCTCCATTCGTGATTACGGCATAAATTCATTCCGTCCACACTCTGATCCTGAGCGGTTCTCTTATTTGTTATTCGTTGCTCTACGAGATATTGAAGCTGATTTTTCTCGTTGAATCGTCATAAAGTTTGGTTGTGACCAATTCTATTTTAAATAAAGTGATTTTGCAATTTTACGAATTGACTGACAAATATTAAAATATCAGCTGTGTTACCAAAATGAGGACAGTGTTGCAAATCATGCTTAATTGCTTGTGAAACAATAGTTATATTAATCAACAGATTGGAATTCGAATGAATTGCTTATACAAAAGCATAAGTGTGAAGGACATTTACACTAAAGAAAAAAAAAGTTCACATAAGAGAATATGGTTAATTATACAAACGTATAATGTAAATCTAATTGAAGAAGGATTGAGCTAATGAATATGATTTTGAGTTGAGCAAAAAAGAATAGAAACATGTAAGTTAACGCTACTCTATTAAATGGCTTCATTGGTAGAATGTACATGTGGTAGAATGGTAGAACGTGGCATAAATATAAAACACAGCTATACGAACACCATTACACGATCAATTTGTATATAATTGAAAATTGATTTACATTTTGAACAATTAAAATAGGCTTTTCAGGCGTATCTGCTTGTTAAGAATACTCTATGAAACATGAGTTTTTATACATTAGTCATTTTGATATGTAGTACATGTATCTTAAGTATTATGTATTTTAAGTATTTGAAAACATTCTTCTATTTTGGAAAATCGGTAATTATTGAAAAGATTTCAACATTGAGTGGGCGCGATTTCATCTAACTTTTGAATGGATGAAAAATCCTGTAAGTGGATTTAAAATCGAATAGGTTCTCAAAATACTGGCACAATTGAATCGTATTAGCTTACCACTGTGTGACGATGAAACTCTAGCATTTCGATCTC
Organism: Anopheles cracens; assembly: GCA_002091845.1. NCBI lineage: Eukaryota > Metazoa > Arthropoda > Insecta > Diptera > Culicidae > Anopheles > Anopheles cracens. The sequence continues at coordinate 167,219 of KZ072499.1, forward strand.
CCTTTATAAACAGACATAATTGAATATCAAGTTGTCATGGTGACAAACGCCGTAAAAAATTATCAAAACAAACAATAAAGCTAGAATTTTATTCGTTGCAAATTAGTCGAACTAGCGGCACGTTAATAAAAAAAAATAACATTGATTTTCCATCTTTACGTACGATATTTTCTTGTGCAAACCGGTGCCGTGCATTGGAGAATAATACGGAAACAGCACTAGTTATAGCAGGAAAGTTGGTGCATAAACACTGGCACATCGAGTTCCGATAGTTTTTACTACTTTGAGGAAATCGCATAATATTTTGTTACGAGTAGTCTGAAGTACGAAAAATGGAAGTGGCTTCGCAGAATAATGATCACTTGAGCAAACGTTGGAACCATCTACGAAAAATTCTCGAACGTTCCGGTCCGTTTTGCCATCCGAATTTTGCCGCATCGTCGGAAACCCTGGAATTTTTACTGAATACTTGCAAAATTCTGGTGATTGGTATGTGTTTCCAGCCAATAGCTTGAAGTAAACAAACAATGATGTATTTTTTACTACCACAGGTGCCGGCGGTTTGGGCTGTGAACTACTGAAGGATCTTGCTTTGATGGGCTTTCGTGACATTCACGTAATCGATATGGATACGATCGAGCTCTCGAACTTGAACCGGCAGTTCCTTTTCCGTCGCACGGACATCGGCAAGTCGAAAGCGCAGTGTGCGGCTGCATTCATCAATGGACGCGTTCCTGGGTGTGTCGTTACACCACACTTCTGTAAAATCCAGGACTTCGACTCAACATTCTATCGCCAGTTTCACATCATCGTGTGTGGCTTGGACTCGATTGTAGCTCGTCGGTGGATAAACGGAATGTTGATATCGATGCTGGAATATGAGGAAGACGGTTCGGTAGATGAGACCTCCATCATTCCGTTGATCGATGGTGGAACGGAAGGCTTCAAAGGCAACGCTCGTGTCATTCTGCCCGGTATGACGGCGTGCATCGATTGCACGCTGGATCTATTCCCGCCGCAGGTCAATTATCCACTGTGCACCATCGCTAACACACCGAGACTGCCCGAACATTGCATCGAGTACGTGAAAATCATCCAGTGGCCCAAGGAAACTCCGTTTGGAGTTGATATTGCATTGGATGGGGACGATCCGCAGCACGTCACGTGGGTGTATGAGAAGGCACAGGAGCGAGCAAACAGCTTCAATATCACTGGTCTGTCGTACCGTTTGGTGCAGGGAGTGCTGAAGAATATCATACCTGCCGTGGCCAGCACAAACGCGGTCATTGCGGCGGCTTGCGCTACCGAAGTGTTCAAGATAGCTTCCAGTTGCTGTGAACCGCTTAACAACTACATGGTGTTTAACGACGTGGATGGAATCTATACCTACACATACGAGGCGGAGAAGAGATCCGATTGCCTAGCTTGCAGCCAGATACCACGACCGGTGGATGTGGTGGATCCTAATGGTATGACATTACAGGATCTTATTCAGCATCTTTGCGACAATCCGGAATTTCAAATGAAAAGTCCGGGACTCACGGCGGTGCTGGAGGGAAAAAATAAGACGCTGTACATGGGGACGGTGAAAAGTATCGAGGAGGCGACAAAGGGTAACCTGACGTTGTCTCTGAACGAGCTTGGATTGAAGGATGGGCAGGAAATTATGGTGGCCGACATTACCACACCGAATACAATTCTTATTAAACTCAAATTTCAACCAAATGAAGTAGAAATGTCATAGGTTCTGTAGAAAATTTGATTCGAAAAGATGCGATGTAAACAGCAAATGACTTACGAACAGTGAAGTGTTACGTGCTAACACTAATATTTCAATAAAATTTGTTTTGACAGAACTTATAGCTCATTTTTAATGATTAGTTATTAATATCCGCTCGAGCATATCAACCACACGGTTGAAATATAGGATGAAACGTTAGAGAAGAAAGAATGTGAAAAAGCTCTAAGTTTGTATAAGCCATGCAAACAACATTGGACCACACAAGTGTCACGGTGTTATGAAAACAGCGAATGCTAAAATCATTTTTATTCAAATATGGTGCACAATATATCACAGCATAATACGTTTAACACATGAACTGCCATATGACTACCAAAACTGATAGTGAGTGATGAGTTTAAGCGGTCCGTGTAATTGAATAAAATAGCTACATTGAACTATTTCATACAATTGATACTATTATTTTATTATATTTTCTACTATCTAACAGCGAATAATTTAATGAAACTTTATAGCTATAAACTAAAATCAATTTATGTTGTTAATGGACTAGAAGTACATATTTTGCATGTGGGAGCCAACATGTTAATCGTGTAATCGAAACAGTTATATCAGTTATACATATAAAACTGAAGACGAAAATATATTTACATATTACAGTACTTGCGTAAATGGCGCAACGCGTGCCATGTGACTCTCAGTTGTAGCAACGAGTGGTTGCCATAGCAATGCAAACAAAAACAAATGCATTTATCATCAAACTATATTCCACTGTTGAAGTTGCCTCTAAGGTTGTTGGTGGAATAGACACGTTTTGTAGTTAAAATGGATTGGAAGCATCTTTTGTCATTGTCTCCTCATAATTTAGACGACGTGAGGAAAGATGGAGCTGCTCTGGAAATTGCAAATTTGTCCACCGATCTGAAGTTGGATAGTAAAAGTAGCAAGAAGTTGTTTCGCTTGGCACAAGTTACGTTGCGGTTCCGAAACGAACAGGTTTGTTGAATCATTGACAAGGCTTTTAATGGTGCTAGTTAGTGAACCATTTTCACTATTTCTACAGGTGAGACAACTGAAGCAGACATTAGTCGAAGGGAAAGACGACTTCGGCAGCCAAGAACGACTCAAGGAATGGAAACGAACCATTGAAAAGCTGGAGCTAGAACGCCACACCCTTCGCACAAAGCTCAAGGACATGACGGAGGAAAACTCCAAACTGCAGTCGAGGCTCGCCGAGGGGTTTCATGTCGCAAGCGAAGGCGAGGACTCGCCCGACGCGCTGTCGGAGATCGAAAAACAGCAGGAACTGTACAACAACATCAGCATGAAAAATAAGCATATTAAGCGGCTGCTTCGTGATATAGACGATTTGGAAAAGCGGAACAGTTTTCAAGTGGATACAATTAACGGGTTACAAGTGAGCTTGAACGATGCGACGCTCAACATTACCGCCCTAACGCACCAATTCGATGAGCTGCAGTCCCGTTCTAAGGAGCAGCAAGAATTGATCGGCAAGCTGAACGAAAAGCTCCAGCAAATGGAAGGCGAAATTATGCACGTTTGTGAAGAAAAGGAAACCTTGCTAGGTGAGCTTAACAATGCGAATAAAGTGCATGCGGATCAGGTTGCGGAATGGACGGACCAATTTGATAAACGAGACCAAGAGCTGACGGAACTGAAGGATCGTTACGATGATCTGTTGAGCCAATTTCCGGGCATTGACATTGAAGCGGAACGGAGGGAGTATAAACTGATGATGGAACGGCTCGAGCAAAAGGACGAAATAATTGTCGATCTGGAGCAAAAGATATTGATCCTTTCGAAGGAAATTCACCGCTCGACGGAAGTGATGAATCGGATAAGCGAAGAAAAGGAGCGCGCTGGTCAGGAGCAGCATAAGGAGAGCCATTGTTGCCAAGAGTACAGGGTGCAGCTCGAAAAAGCTAACGATCGATGCCGGGAAATGCAAGAGATTCTTGCCGACGTGGAAGAAGATAACCATCTGAAGTCTCGTCAAGCGGTAGAAGCCATCGAAGCGTTGCGACGTTACGAAAATGGTGAGGATGGTCTGGCTAATGCGTTAAAGAAGGTTAGTCGCCTACAGGAAAAAGTTAGTTCCCGGGACAAACAAATCCGTCAATTGATAGCGGAGATCAATCTCGCTAACGAAATTGCTATAGAAAATGGTGTCCTAAGGTAATTAATTGTTGTTTTTTTTAATATGGACTCAACTGGGCTATGGTGGTAACATATGCGGTTTTATATTACAGAAAACGTTTGGGCATAGATGATGATGAAGTTGTTGCAACAAGCTCTATATTGGCTAAACAGAAGAAGATTGCTAAAGTGAATGAAAGACTGGCGCTTAAGCTACGTGCCTCAGAAGAAATGAGATTACAGTTGAAGTTGGAGAAAAATGACCTAAAGTAATATCTATTTATTCATTCTCTTTTAGGTGTTTTTGGACTAAATAATTAAAATTTATGTTTTTCTCCAATCAAATTTCAGACGACAACTGATTGCAATGACACGGAGCATAAAACAACACACGAAGGGAGATGCAGACGACGTTGAGCCACACTCACCAGCTGATGAAAGTGTAGATGATGTCAATGCAATAGTCACATCGATCAACGAAGCGAACGCTGTAAAGTTTTGCGAAAAGTGTATGAAACAATACAATATACACGACAGCATGAAGCACTGCAAGGCGTGTCTGTTTCGACACAGCTTCAATTACTGCGATAAATGCGTGGGACAACTACAAATGAGTTTCGATGGAGTAGCAGCGCCTGAAAGTGCAGGGCACTGTAACGAAGACCACTTCCACCGTTGTCGTATCGATGAGCTGGAAAAGCAATACATTACGATAGTGGAGGAAAATGAAAACTTACGTGATGGGATGCACGAAATTTTGGAAAAACTCCGCGAATATGACGCAATGTCTGATCAGCTTACGATCGATAAGGCAACGCTGGAAAAGCTGCTGAATGCTCTCAGCGCGAGAACTCTTCCCGGTTGGCACACCGGAATTCGCTTGCAGAGTGATCTGCTTGCGGCTCAAGAGCGTGACTTACTGTTGAAGGAACGCTTGGCTATAGTGGATCCAGACGAGAGTGGGAGAAAGAGCAAGAGCGTTCAGTCGACGGAAAGTGTGAACGATTCAGGAAACGTCTGCAACGAGGACGATAACTCCGAGTCCATAGATCGGCTTGAGCCGGAGCAGATGGATTTCAGTGAGCAAGTCCTGCTAAAGGCAGTCGAAATTGACAGACTGACGGAAAAACTGGAAGAACTGAGAATGGAAAACGAGCGGCTGCTTGCGCTGCAGGATGAGCTGCAGGTGACGCAAAAATTGTACAACGAACTGCTGCACATCACAAATGCGTCGGAGAATGAAAAGGATCGGTTGCTTGTGACGACGGTCGATCGTTTAAAAGACATCGAATCGGGAGTTTGCACTCTACAGCGAAAGGTTGATTTTCTTAAGGCGGATAACGACAACCTACACAATTCGTTGCGGCAGATCAAGAGCGAGCATCTTAATCTGCTACACGACCTACGGCTGGAGCTGGCAAGGAAAAGTAATGAGTTAAAGCAAACCGAAACGGAAACCATAGCTGCCAAAGGTGATTCTTTCGATTCACTCGAAAGTGATCAGATTGAAAAGCTCGAGAAGGAATTAGTGCGTATGAGGTATGAGGCGACGAATATATACAACATTTTCTTGAAGAACATTCAGGAAGTCGATAAAGATCATTTGCTAGAAGTAGACTTCAGCACATTGGATCAATTTGGAATCGTGGATGCCAATTTAACGGTAGAATTCATCACTAAAGAGGAATACAGGCGCATGAAGGAGCGTCTGGATGAATTGGAGCGCGAGTTAAAACGTGAAGTTGTTAAAAATGGACATCTCGAAGAACTGCTCAAAGTATCAAACGATCAGATCAGATCACAACAATCGCTGATAACAAAGTATTCGGAGGAAGAAGTGAGCCTACGACACTTGGTGGTGGATTTGCAGAGTGAATCAAATGAAAAATATTTATTGACTCGTGCACATAAAGAGCTAGACATTGGTAAGTGCCGCATGAAAAAGTTTTTTTTGCACTCATTTATGAAATATTTTCATTGTTCCAGTTCGTGAGCAGGAGGAAAATTTGAAACTAGAAAATACGAAAATAAAACAAAAACTTCTGCAGAAAATGGAGGAACTCGATAATCTCAAGCAACGGCACGAATCACAAGTACAAGAAATGAACGCTCGCCTGAAGGACAACATGCTCAAAATAAAGTATGGCCCTTTGTTTTTCATGACTAACTGTCAAGCGAATAACTTTTTTTTGTTTAAACGTTTTCAGATTTTTGAAGAAAAGTTTACAACTACTTACGACAGGCTCTCATTCGTACATACCTGCATTAGCTATTTCGGACTTTATAAAAATGTACGCACACATCATGGACATGCGTGAAAGTTTAACGGAGAAGTGTAGAAAGCACCAGAGTCAGATGCGTGACGAAGAGTACGAACGTTTGTTCGTAAAATTGAAGGAGAATATTGGGAGCAATAACATACAAGACAAGATTAATGTGAGCATTCACGGCCAATATGGGGTTCGCCAAATTATTTCAAGTTTTTCTTATTTTAGCTGATTAAATTCGAAAGCCAAAGTGAATACTTAACGAGGCAACTGATAATGTGTCAGGAACAGGTTGATCAGTTGCAACGGGAAAACAAGGATCTTCGAATGAAGGAAATAAATTCCACTAGACATTGGGACACGCTCGAGCTATTATTTGGAGACGAGGCGCATCGATTGCGCAAGGACCAAGACAAATATTTTGACAAAGCGGTACAGGTTACCATAGGTGAGTATATGCTATTTCAGCACATAATATTTTTTCCGAAGGCTGAATTGATAGTCATGTTTCAGTGAACAGGATGGTAGTTCCTGATGAAATTGGCAATTTCTGATTCATGTTTTATCTTTACATTTTAGAAACCTCATCTAAGTGCATCAATACAATTCCCATTATTGAAGATGTTGCGGGAGAGGCACCAAAAAGAAGTTCATCTGGCGACACGATCCACGAATACGAGGACAGAGACGAACCAAACCAATTGCATGGTGCAGACGACGACCAGCCCGTTGTGACCGTGCAGACTATGGCACAAAAGTCACTTGAATCGCAACTAAAACAGGCAATGATGCTGGCTTCTACCAGAAGTGCGCTCCTATTGGAAGCCGAAAGTAGACTCTCTGAGTGTCAGGGAAGAATTAAGCTGCTTGAGAAATCACTAGAGGAAAAAGATGGACTTCTCAAGCAACAAGCGCAAACTGCAAGTGTCGCTAAACAAGAGCGAGTCGAGGACAGTATTCTTAGTGTAAGTATTGTAAATTACTGTTTTGGTACCAGTGTCTCTTCAATTACCGAGTGAAAATCAGTTGCAATTCAATTCATTGCAATTCATCCATGCGCTTGATGTATTAGCACATTTAATTGTCTTTTTGGCATAATCTATCAAATTGAGTCTTTCGACGACCTCAATTTTTATTTTTGGGTGACAGTAAAAGGACTTAATGCAATGATCCTTTTGATTACACCCAAAAATGTGACTTATAATGAAAAAAATGGATAAGCTTTTGTAGTTATGTAAATAGAACATTTATTCTTATCACTTTCTTTCTAGTCAACAATAGGATCGCTGCAGAACCTTTTGCTGGAGAAGGACACAACCTTATCTAGATATCAGGAACTTCTAAAGACCGAGCGAAGCGAGCATTCGCAAATATACGACGAAAATATGGCTCAAATAAGAAGTTTGAAGAAAACGATTGATGAGTTGGAACAAAAGCTGTACGAAAAGCAGAAGGAATGTGACAATATTTCAACACAACTTAACGACATAAATCGATCCAAAGCGCTACAGGAGAGCTTGCCGGAAAAATCCCAACCCACGGGAGAAGGAGCCGCGCTGTCGGAAACCAGTGCTATAGTTTACACGGATAAAATTATCGAGAACATATATGAAATTGACGAGAAAAAAGAACGAGAAATAGAGGAACTAAATGTGCAAGTAAAGATGCTCGAATGCAACGTACAGGAGCTAGAGAACGAGCAGAAGCGTTTGCAGCAACAGTTGCGCGAAGGAATTGCTCGCGAGAAAAAGTGTGAAAAATTACTTCGAGAAAAGGAAACGGCGTTGTCTTCGCTGAATGATCGTTTAACCAAGGAGACAAACGATCTGCGCGAATTTACCGAAACCATAGCAAGTGCGCAGGAGATCGAACAGCTGAAGGAGATGCTGGAAGAGAAGGATCGCCACATACAGGATCTGACCGAAACACTGTCGCAGTTCCACGAGGATCAACGTAGCTTTATGAATGACACATCTCTGCACTCGGCCGAGCAGGTATCTCAGCTGAGTGCGGATCTGAACCGCAGCGAGGCAAGCAATAGGGTATTGAAAACGCAAATCGAGGCCCTCAAACGCCAGATCGTCAGTATCCAGCAGCGTGAGAAGCAGTCTCGTGAGTTGATAAAAACGCTCAAGAACCAACTCATCAAGCGCCCCGTCATTGCGATGAAATCGGAACGGCTGACTACACCGCGCGAGGAGCAACAGTCGCGACGTATACAGCAGCTCGAAACAGAACTGCTCGACACGAAGGATGAGCTGCGGAAGCAGACGGTGATCAACGAAAATCGACGCGCGAAAACAGCGGCCGAACTGGATCTGTGGAATAAACAGAAACGTTGGCAGCAAATGGCGGAACGGCTTAAAGTGCAGCTGAAGGAGCGCGAGGTGGAGCTGGAAAAGCTAAAAGTACACTTCAACACTGCCAAAACCACGATCGCCCGGTTGGAGCGTGACCGTGCGCGGGTAAGTAGTGCCGGTACGGGATCGGGTGTACCTGCCTCGCTACAGGACAATAAGTACCAATCATCCGGATCACCCGATCAGTACTGTAGCACGGACAGTACGGTTTCGGAGGACACGAGCCTAGCGACAACGCAAATGTTCACGCAAAACAGCAAAGAAATCATCGATGCTCTGAAGAGTCGAATCGAGTCGCAGCAGCGAAGAATAATTGCTATGGAGCTGGATAGAAAGGTGAGCGAGAATCCGCGGATCTATTTGATTTTCCAGATTCGGATCATTCTTGATCTTGACTGTTTTGACTGATTATGTTTTTTTGCAGGGCTCAAACACGGTTGCGGATGAGCTCGAAAAGATGCAAGAGAAGTTGTGCAACATACAGGCACAGAATGTGCGCTTGGAAGCGAAAACGCTGCAACTGCAGCTCGACAACGCAATGCTGCGGCAAAGTGATGAATTGGAGCGACTAAAGGAAAATGTCAAGCACCTAGAAGAGTGAGTAGTATGAGCCTTGATTGCTTGCAAAGCTTAGGATATGTTTGAATGTTAAAAAATTTATTCAAATTATTCAAATTTTAATTCTAATTATAGAATAGACAAAATAGTTCCGGCTTTCACGTTTAATGAGTATATGCTATTTCAGCACATAATATTTTTTCCGAAGGCTGAATTGATAGTCATGTTTCAGTGAACAGGATGGTAGTTCCTGATGAAATTGGCAATTTCTGATTCATGTTTTATCTTTACATTTTAGAAACCTCATCTAAGTGCATCAATACAATTCCCATTATTGAAGATGTTGCGGGAGAGGCACCAAAAAGAAGTTCATCTGGCGACACGATCCACGAATACGAGGACAGAGACGAACCAAACCAATTGCATGGTGCAGACGACGACCAGCCCGTTGTGACCGTGCAGACTATGGCACAAAAGTCACTTGAATCGCAACTAAAACAGGCAATGATGCTGGCTTCTACCAGAAGTGCGCTCCTATTGGAAGCCGAAAGTAGACTCTCTGAGTGTCAGGGAAGAATTAAGCTGCTTGAGAAATCACTAGAGGAAAAAGATGGACTTCTCAAGCAACAAGCGCAAACTGCAAGTGTCGCTAAACAAGAGCGAGTCGAGGACAGTATTCTTAGTGTAAGTATTGTAAATTACTGTTTTGGTACCAGTGTCTCTTCAATTACCGAGTGAAAATCAGTTGCAATTCAATTCATTGCAATTCATCCATGCGCTTGATGTATTAGCACATTTAATTGTCTTTTTGGCATAATCTATCAAATTGAGTCTTTCGACGACCTCAATTTTTATTTTTGGGTGACAGTAAAAGGACTTAATGCAATGATCCTTTTGATAACACCCAAAAATGTGACTTATAATGTAAAAAAATGGATGAGCTATTGTAGTTATGTAAATAGAACATTTATTCTTATCACTTTCTTTCTAGTCAACAATAGGATCGCTGCAGAACCTTTTGCTGGAGAAGGACACAACCTTATCTAGATATCAGGAACTTCTAAAGACCGAGCGAAGCGAGCATTCGCAAATATACGACGAAAATATGGCTCAAAGCAAAATACAGACGTAAACAACATCAATGAACAGGGGAATTACCCATGTTTCCACATGGGGAAATACCCCACTTTTTTCTTTAACGCCCACATCAATGCTTTCGTTAGCTTGTACGTGTTCCAATGTTTATCTGTGCTGACGTATTATTTTTGAACTTTATTCGCAAGGTACATAATCGCTTTGAAGGAAGAACTATCGAAAGCTACGGCTGGATGTCCCGAGTCCATTAACTTCGAGAACCTTTGCGTGCGATGTAGCCGACGTAGTGGAACCAACGATCTGGCCGAGCGTAATGCTAATCTCGAACAGACGGTGCTCACACTAAAGCGTCTGATCGAAAAGCTTCGAAGTGAAAACAAATATCTGAAAGAGTATCAGTCCCGAGGGCGTCCCTCCGAGTCTCAGACGAACGCACCGAGCGAAACGATCGCTAAGGAATTGTACGAGCGGTTGAAAAAAGAGCACGAAAAGATGCAACAAAATCTTGCGGAGGCTTTAAACAAAGTGTCCGTGCAGCAGGTGGAAATCGAGCTGCTATCGAGCGTTACGTGTACGCGCTGCAAAGTGCGGTATAGTGGCGACGCGCCTAGTGTCGGGAATCGCGACGAATCAGACGAGGAGCTAAAGGACAAGCTGGAGAAGAAAAGTCAACTACTGGAAAAGGCTAAAATTCTTCTGCAGCGCGCTGCGGCGAAAGAACGCTATTTGAAGGAGCAGATCGATTTGCTGCGGCGCAAATGCTCCGACCTGCAGAATGTCCCTGTCATAGATGAAATAAGTGAATAAGCAAAAGGCGACTTTTCGTTTAAGATAAATCGTTCTCTTTATGGTAGTGCTGCTTTGTATCGCGTATAGTATAGATAGAATTTAGGTAACAAAACATTTAACACTGTGAGAAAATATATGTATAAAACAGATACACTTACTAGCTGTTGCCGCCTGGAACTTATTACTGTTGTTGATTTAAATCATAAACTGAAAGTGAAACACTTAGATGGCCGCGAATGGACCGCGAATGCGCGCTTCGAATAAAGCCCTTTTGCATTCCTGTTAAGGCCATATAAATCTTAGGTTGTTTTGACGGATGCTGGTATCTTCGGCAGTCCGAATTCGTCCACTAATATTCCGTCCTTGTTGGTGACGCTGTCTGCACCCGGTTCCTTATCAGGAGCTTCCGGAGCCTTCACTACGTCGTCCAGATAGCTGGCATCGTCGTCGAGCGCTATCTCGTCGCCAAGTGCATCCAGCTCGGCTTGCAGCTCATCATCGTCCAGCTCCGGCATGCCGTACGTTCGACCCATCGCTTCCTGTACTTCGTCCGCCTGCTCAAGCATATCCGCCATGTCGTCCTGTATGTCCTCAATCTCTTCGATGTTAATCTTCTTGAATTCCTTCTTCATCGATTTCATGCCATCCTTCATGGCGGTCACCGTTGCTTGCGTGTCTTTGAGTGTCTGGTGCGCAAAGTTTGCCTGTTCCATGTTAAAGGACTGGTTCCGCAGATTCTCCACCTGACTCTCGTACTGCTTGCGCTGCTTCAGCACGCGCATGGCCTTCTGTTTAACCGCGTTTTTGGCCGGACCTTCGCGCATCTTTGCCATTTGATCCTTGTACTTGCGGAGCTCATTGTCCAGCGTTTTTATTTTGCCCTCAATTGTTTCTGCTCGCGCATCTACCTGTTAGGCATGGTGATACGAAGAATACCCGAATGGTGAGTCATCCGCGCAAAACTAATCCTCGCTCCAGTTGCTTACCCCACTGATGCAATCGCTAATGCTTGGACCCGGTTCTTTGGGCTTTGATTTTCCGAACAGACGATTCATTTTACACTATTTTGAAGATTCACTGCGCGTTTGTGAGATGTTTTTACCAATAATTTAGTCGCTGTGTTTCGTTTTTCTTCCCCTTTGCGTACAACAAAGTTTGACATACGGGAGTGATGGCTGTTTGTTTGTATTTATGCACTGCGTGAAGCCATCGGTAATGTACTTTGACAGTTCTAGATATTAAATTTTTTGTTTTTTTAAATTTATCGTTTATTTTCACAATGTGCTCACAACTTTTAGTTTTTAATTATTTTATAAGTTTGTCTATTACTTTCAACTATTCAATCAGACTGTTGATGATTAAACGAAATTGGCGTTTGTCTCCTTGGTTGTGAAAAATTTATTACGTTTATTAATAAAAGCAATGCATTTCGAAGTGGTTTTCTATGGAAAACCAATTAAAATATGTTTATGACTCACATAGAACATTAAGGCATATGTTTTAGATACTAAACCTTTTTTGGTATTAGTCTCAACGTGTTGTTAAGGTCTATCAAGCCTGAACTGTCCAAGGTGAAGCTCTACCGTAATGCGATGGGTGAAAAAAGTATGAAGAGTGTGGTATGTTGCACATTGCAGCCTCTGAGATATGCAAGCAATGTGTACCCAATCAGTGATATTTCGGTTAGCTATTTATCAACAAAATCAGCATAGCCAAGTGGCTCATATAATAGAACAGTTTGAAATGAACAGTTCAAGATCGAGAATGTAGCAAAGGAAGAGATATAATAAAAAGTAGAAATATTTAAACATAAAACATTTTTTTAATTTGTATACAAGATGTGTAAAAAGGTTGACATTTTGTTAGTAATACAACTTCACGTGATTTGTGTAAAACATGGAACAGATATACTCACTTACCACATTTGACCAAGGTTGTCAACATCTTTGAGTGTACGTTTATATTGAATCAAATGAATGTTTCTTTTATTCGATATCAATACTATAATTACTGTTACTAACATACATATTATCTGACCCTTTTG
>KZ072501.1:22637-33039 GCA_002091845.1 Anopheles cracens
CGTGATAGAGGGCATGTGAAAAAGAAATGCCCTAATCGTTCAATGATTGATGGCGCGCATGTTGTTAATGTCTCATGAAACGTTTTCTGTTATGCACTTTGAAATCATGAACTTTTCCGACGCGACAAATTCATTAAAACCATCGGAATGATTCATAAGCGAATGACTCATAGACGAGAAGGGGTCATAATATCGTAGTGTCGTTGTGTTAGTTCCACAGCATACGCAGCACCGTGTGTGCTACGTCTCGTGTGATGGATAGGCTCGGTGTATGGATGGTGTAATATCGTAGTGTGTGGTGTGGTGAATGGATCTCGCGTGAGGCGTCTGTGAGGGAAGCAACACATACCTGCATGTTGTACGGATGCAGCTCGCAGGATGCGTGATGTCAAACGCAGTCTTCCAGCGACATCAGTAGCGGGTTCACATACTCGAATCCTTCGAACTCCGATTGATCGATTTTATCGATGACGCGACTAAAAAAGATTAATAAATAGTTATCAATATTTTGCACTTGTTCCTTGGAACGGTTGCTTGAGGACGGTGTTCATCGATTTCGAATAAGAAGATGAGGAAACGTTGCTGGATCCTCCGGTCGAGTGACAGTTGCGGCCATGATCAAATACTCACTCATCGTCCGGTGTCAGATGAACCGGTTCGTCGGTGAACTCGGGCGGGAAGTTTGCCAAATCACGGTCAGAGTCTAGCCGCGGGCGGAACGGTGGTGTAATTTGTTTTTGCTCGAGCTAACCCCCACCCCGCAGATGAACGCATACAAAATCGGGTTGTAGAGAAGGCAAACACGAGCATGAAAAAAAAGAAAAGGAAGCATTCCAACGAAGCCCAAAAAGAAAAAAAACAATATCATAAATTAATAAGTAAAAAACGAAGGTACAAAGATGATAGTTCAGCTGAGAGCTAGGCAAGAATGGGAATCATTATCATCATCATCAACGAACGAACGGAAACTGTATCGTGAATAAAAACATTCTTCCGAACACTGGATTGAAGACAGAAGGAAGACAATTGTCACTAGAGGATCCATAGCATTCACACCGTTCAAACTAGAGGATCCATAGCATTCATTCAAACATTCAATTACATGCATCAACTGAAACAAGCAGCAGATAAATATTAAAGTGCAAAGTTTTTAATAAAAACTAAACTAAACTAGTTACTAAACTAGTAACTAAAAGTAAAACAAAAACACATCACAAAAACATACAAATAAACAATAAAAATAACAAAAAACAAAAGAACTACAGCTTAAAATAAAAAAATATAAACAATTTAACAAAGGAATGCAATTTCAAAACAAAAAAATAAAATTAAAAACTAGAAAATATAACAAATACTATGGACGCATAGTATATCTCGACAGCTTGGTGTTAATAAGATCGCAAATAATCAAAAGATCAAACTGGTATCGCATTGAGCGGAGCAATAACAATCGGACATCAATACTACACGTGCACTAAAAGCTTAAACATCGAGTGAACAATTAAACAAAGCAGCGATGCTTTCGGAATTACTATTTCAAAAATGTCGTTAACTTCGCGCTCCGCTATAGCCAACGTGAGTCGTACGACGTACTCGCAGGAGGATCCGCTAACGTTATCCTTATCCGAGCGGCGGGGCTGTTTACACTCGAAGACACTTACGGATCGTCCGGTGTTAGTTCGGCCGGTTCGCGCGTGAACTGCGGATCGAAGTGACAGGTTATGTCCTGATCGCACCCGTCAAACGAGGGGATGTACGGTGGCGTCACTTCCTTTTGGGCAAGCTGGTGAACGCGGTGGTTGCCGAAATGCGGTGGCGATAATGGGTTGTATTGTTATTAGCGGACGGGGTAGATAAGCGAAGGGAGGAAAGGAATGTATTACGTTGTGTTAAGGATAGGAACGCTGAATGCATATTCGTCTCTTTGTATTCAACTGTTTCAGGAAAACTACAACGATTTTGTGGAATGCATGTCGTGCTGCGTTCCGTAGGAGACAATTTTGCTTTTGATAATGTTTTTATTTTGAAACTATGTGGTACCCGTGTAGATTGAAATGGATAATGCATCAGTTGCTAATACTACTTGATTGAGATGAATAATAAATTATGATTTCGAGTATTTAAGTGTGCGAATACTATGTTAAAAATGATGGCAAGCATCGCATAGTAGTGTCCATAAGAATTAAAAACAAAACCAAAGCCATTCCATTCGCAGGTCCGATTCCTCCATTTCGCAGCCACTAAACATTATCCCAAATGTCGGTTATGACGCAGATAATGTCCAATCCACGCACAGGATCCACGCAAAACACTACCAACTAATAGAGAATCACCGCACGGTGATGATAAGTTTTTGCAAACCACTCTCCCTGTCCCTATCCCAAAAAATCCCAAAACTCCTTTGTCCTTCCGCTTTCATATCAACCGATCCAATTAAATACTCTTCCACAAAACCACCCCCGAGAGCAGTGGCGGCTGCGGTTTGGTGTGTGCGGTAAGCAACGCTTGGCCGAAGCGTAGGGGGATGGTTTCGGGGGGAACGCACGAAACACTCCTAGGGGCGATGGGGGAGAAAAAATCCCCACCTACCTACATAAATAGCTTGCCATAATCCAATTATATCTGCGCTCCTTTTCGACATTTGCGGTTAGCTTATGCCTAGCCGGTGCCAAAAGAAAGAGAGACAGGGGGAAGGCGGGCGTTCGTATGGGCATTTTATTCTTTTTATCTTCGTACAAAATCCTTCACCAAAAGCTCCCTCGCAGCAATAGTAGTGACGGTTCATCGTCCTTGCGCGTCACAACAGCGGGCGTCACTTTTGCAGCATACACTTTTGCCGGGATTTCCCGGTACGCGCGAAAATAACAAAATTAATATCGTAAGCACCATAAGCTACTGCTGCTGCTAATGCTGCTGGTGCGTATCAAAATACCGCCGCCATTAACGACAACAATCAAACTAATGGCGAGCCATTTTTGGTGAATATCGCTTGCACAAATCTAGGCTTTTAGATGGTGATGGTTACGGTGGTTTCAAGAATTGATTTCCAGTCCCTTGCAGTGTGAGTTGTCTATCGCCAATAGAAAATAAACATTCCAGATAAAAACTACACTAAAACTATTAAGACTTAAACTTATGAAACTGCTCTTTGAATCAGTTATACGAGCATAGTTTATTTATTCATTCCAAAGCAATATCAAATATATTGTCATAAATTGAATTCTTGAATATCAAACTGCAAAATTATTAGAAATGGACTAATCAGAAGCATTATACCATTCTATTCTATTGCATTCATAGTTGGTATTCAACAAATCCACATGCGAAAGGAGCAGGTGACTACATTTGACTTTTTGCCAAAGCCGTCCTTAAAGAGTCAATTTGTCAGCTCATTTTTCCCATAAAGAACCACCCAAATGGGCAGCAAAACCACTATCGGAACCCACCATCACCATGCTCCATTTCAGTGAAACGTTCAATTAAAAATACATGTTGAAATCGTAAGTCAACAGGCACACACACGTACACCTACAACAAGAATGAAACACACCGAGAAGAGGCTATATTTAATATCACAACCGCAAATCCCTTTACATCGCACGACCGCACTAGCCAAGCACGTGGACGGGCAGACGGCTTGCGATGGATTAAAATTGCCTCGAATTCTTTTTTCTTATTCGGTAAGCAACATTAAATCGTTCCAGCCACAACAGATGGCTCCACGGCATGGTCGGCGTTGCGATTCGATGGGCCTTATTTGAAGTTACCATCGATGAAAAATAATTTATACACGGTCCTGCTGTGAGAGGGCACCCAGCGCTACACACATTCGCCGACGGACGACAGGAGACCAACGGAACAGATTCGACAAATAAATAAGGCAAAGCTGGAAATTGACTGCTTAATGGCTGAAAATGGTGTGAATATTAATGAGCGGATGATAGGAAATGATAAAATGACGAAAAGCGTTGCTGTTTTTTTACGTCTACCTACGCTGAACGGCCGATCGGAGCCAACAAAAAGCACAACTCCACCGGCACAACAAGTGAAATTCCAGAAAATACGAAATATAAATAAACAGTGGCGAATGCAGCGAACTACTACCGGGTCGAACGGAAAAGGAACGAAAGAAAAGAATAAATAAAAAACATAAAAACGAATGAGGGACGTGCACATGAGCGTCGATGAGTTTTAAACCAGGAGCAAAAGCTACTCTCTGCTGTCAATCCAATTGTAAGGAAGTGTTTGTTTTCACGATTGTCTGTATGATTGCTTTACGATTCGTTTTCATTTGAAGCTATTTTCAGATAAAAATTACTGTACACGAAAGAAAATAAACAAGGAGCGCAAGGAGCGCATCCCGGCTCGCGTACAATCTACGTACCATCTCCCAGTCGATGCTCTTGAAGAACGAATGATTCATAATATCCAAGAACGCGGAGTCGCGATTGCAACCGAGACGGTCGGCCGGATTCTTGTTGAGGAAACCTTTCAGCACGGAGGCGGCCTTCACGCTAAGTGAGCGCGGTATACGAATCGTCTTCTCCAGGATCACTTGGAACAGATAGTCTTCGGTGTTCTGTGGGCGCACGCACGCGGGGAAACGCGGAGAGAAAGTAAAAGTTAGTGAAGGTGTACCATACTGAGGCTCTGTCAGCCAATCGTACCTGATCCGGATTTTCCGAGGCGCCCGCAATATCAAACGGACTGCGACCGGCCAGCATCTCGTACAGCAGAACCCCCAAGGCCCACCAATCGACGGAGAAACCTGTAAACGTAGCGCGAATATCAGAATTACGATAACACGCCGAACGAAATCGAAAGAATACACATTTAGTCTTGCAGATTGCATAATTTCTAGGCAACGGAGCAAACTTGCACCCCAAAGTATCCAATCTGCACTACCGCGCGCTTCACCGTTGGTTTACAAACGCTTTTACGGCCAGTTCTCCGCTTACCGTAGTCCTCGCCGCGCAGAATTTCCGGTGCGATGTAGTTCGGTGTGCCGCAGAACGTGGACGTCGAGTCGCCCGGTCTGATGCCCTCCTTGCACATGCCGTAGTCGGTCAGCTTGATGTGGCCCTCGTGGTCGAGCAGGACGTTGTCCAGCTTCAGATCGCGATAGATGATGCCCTTCTCGTGCAGGAAGTTCAGTGCCAGACTGATCTCGGCCGCGTAGAACCGCGCGTGCTCCTCGGGGAGGCGGCGCTGCCGCTGCATGTGGAACATCAGATCGCCACCGCGCACAAACTCGATCACGAAGAACAGTCTGCGGCGAAAGAGATAACCCGTACTTGATCCACACCTGAGATCTGGAAGGGACGCATTGAGACGACTTACCGCGAGGGTGTCTGGAAGCACGAATGCAACCCAACCAGGAATGGATGGTTTGAGGCCGTCTCGAACACGTGCTTCTCCGTCTGCACCCAGTCGATATCCTCGTCGTCTGTGACGAGCGCCTTTTTGATCACCTTCATCGCGTAGATACGTCGGGTCTTCTTCAGCTCGACCATCAGCACCTTCGCATAGCTGCCACGACCGATAACGCTGTAAATAGAGGAGCAAGCGGCAGTATTAGGATATTTCGCCCACGAAGGGTTCACGAACACCCTCCCACCGAAACTCACCGGATCAATTCGAAATCGTTCAACGAGTACTGCCGCTGGGTGACGGGTTCCAGCGGTTCCTCGACGTTATCGTTCACCTCGACCGGTACCTGGTCGCAGTTGTCGCTCTGATGTCCATAAAATTCCAGTGAGACAACGTCACCCGTGCTGGATTCATCATTCGGATCATGTTGCTGCGCCAGGATGGCAAGAATAAAGGAATTCCGTAAACGAACGTACATTGCTAGGAATGTTTATATGATTGCAAGAAATGAAAATGCCTTTAAACATCCTACTTCTTTCAATATAAAACATCTCTACATAGCAGCAGTGCACAGACCATGCTACATCGTCCGATTACATCGAGAAAATCCAATAAACGCAAACTGGACGGTCGGTAGATTCTGCTACACTGTAAAAACGCTTACCATACGCAACCACTTACAGTCCAGCAACACCAATCGATGGATATGTGGTGAGTGACCAACATCAGTAGCTACAACATCACCAACAAAAAACGCATGAGCCAAGCCTTCCGGTGAAATGTACATCCGGCGGCGGTTTAATGCTCACTACACACCCACCGCGTGCAGTTAACCTCCTGAACGAATAACGTGCACCAGAGGAGGCTCACCAACAACATCCAATCCGCCTCTGGCTCCCTCCCGCAGGTCGGATAATTGGATTAAGTCAATTAAGCTGTTAACTGCCTGGGGGCATCTTCCCGCTCGCTGTGGCACCCTATAGTTGGAACTTTGCGAAGGAAACTAGGTTGCCCGAGCAGGTCAAAAACGTTTTCTGCGAATCAAAGCGGAATCCAACGGGCTGTTGAAGCGATAGAGCAATGTAGAGCAAAGAATTAAACCATTAATGATTTCTGCTGGGTCCGTGGTACGTTCCGAACGGGATGTTAATGATATATTGAACTACATATTGAATGGTCTTAACATTCGAATAGGCTTGAATTTTATTAATTAAATGTTGTAATTTCCTATCCTTTTTTGTTTTACAATATCAATATTTTACAAAAAAAAAATAGACAAACGTCATATACAACACTCTGGTATTAACAATTGTCTTGACTGTATTTACTGTTTGCTCTGGAGAGCTCTAGAGCTGAAGTTCAGAGCTTCAACATACCTTTGGTGTGGTAAGCTATGTCTCAATGCACTGCTCTCTAGGACGAAACGAAATATTTGACTTTAATTATGCGATTCAGCCATCGGCTATTTTTAAGAGTATATTCCAGGCAATGAGTTTCCCTTCGTTAGTCTTAAAATGTCACGTACACGTTCAATATCCTTTTATCCATTTACCAAATAACTACAATAGACCCAGCCATCCACAACGCAAACCAAACTTGATACATGTCTATAGGTAATTCATGTATTATTCTTGATGCATGTATAATTCAAGAACCGTGAAGCTCAAAAACCGCTGCCGTGTTATTAATTTTCAAACATTTGCTCGTAGGACCTCTGTAGCTTTCGATGCTTGAAAGAGATCGACCCACGGGTTTGTTATCCACGATCAGAAAGTACATTCCGAGTAGTTATATTTCACATTTTGCAATTCCAACTTACCGCCACCGCCACCACCACCTGCTGCTACTTGCTCGTTCGTCCAATGGGTGCGTTTTATCCCGCCGAATCTGTTACGCAGAGCACAAGCAAGTGGAAAGCGCTACCGAGGGTTGTTGGTGTCTAACGGCAAAAATTAATATTCCATTACCATTACCCATTCGTTACAGAAACACGCTCGGCCCACCCTGCATCCTTTACCGACGGCATCACGGTTCTCTCTCATTTGTGTACGTTTTTCACAGAAAAGTTCGGTTTGTGCTGCTGAGCAAGCACCACAAAAGAAAGTCTCCCATTTCGTTTCGAACGCGGATGCAATTTGGATGAACGGAGCATTTTGAGCCTGAGAGCACAGGGGAAGCGCGCGTAAAGGCGAATATCAAATAGTCCGAGGGTTTTGGCGTGGAAAAGTTGTAACGTGTGCCGTGGTATAACACACAACACACGAAAGCCCATTGGATAGTAATAGACAGCAGCATTCGTACACTATCGGTGGACTGGACCGAACGCGAAACAAACTCAAACTTTTTGGCTCAAATGCGTCACCAAACACTGTTAGTAGTCGAATTTTGGTAGCATGTATTAAAGCTGCATTGAAATGATAGATTCAAAGTTTCAATTAATAACTCTTCACGACTACTAATAGAAAACTACCTTAAGTAAACCAAGATTTAGTTTTGCGTACAAAACGTGTTGGTTGACATCCATAATTTAATTTAAAATATATTTCGAACATTCCGATTTCTCTGGCTAAAAAATCCGTATTAAAACACGTGATATTAAGTACTGAAAGCTTTTGTAGTCAAAAAGAAACTCATGAAAATACTGAAAAAGTGTCCGGTTGATAAACTACATGGTTCGAGACAAGAAAACATAATGTTAATATCTTACACTGACGTGTAAAACCCTGTAAAACGGATGCTCTCTCCACCAAGCATTGAAAGTATTATCATCTCATACTATATTGTAGGTAAAGTTAGGCAGAAACGGTAACAAAAGGAGCTGCAAACTCCCGCCGGCACAGACTGCTTTCGATTTAAACGGCTCGATAGAGAACCACCTCTCATTTGAGCTAAAGCCTGCGCCTAGGTGCTCTTGCTTCATGCTTCGATACAACCTTCGAACGACTGTAGTTGCCAAAACTGATAACAAGATTTAGCGATCCACCGCGCCCTCAACCAGTGCACTAGCAACGTTAATGAAGCAGGCACGATAATATTTAGCCCAAAGCACACGCCACTGCAAAATTTCCCCATCCGCACCGGGGGGTAGCGTTTCCGAAATCCTCTGTTGTGTTTTAAGTACGTTATGCATTAAAAATTCAAACCCCAAAACCCCACGGGGAGTCGTCCCTGTCGCTCGATTTGCAGCGCGCCCGGGTTGGAACGACGAGCGTTAGGGAGTTTTTGGACCGAAGTTCCGGTTTCATTTGATGGCAGGGCACAAAATTCATAATCCTTTTTTTCCCGGCGCGGTCGTTGTGGATTAAAATGTGCCGTTGACGATGGCTGCAGGAGAAGTAAAATGCTTCGGTAGCTCCACAATCACTGCCTCAAGTTGGGCCAGACAAATGTCCTCACAGATCGAGCCCTCTCTAGCTACAGCTTCAATGCCCGAAAGCCACCACTGTCGATGAGCGACATAGTTGACGAACGGGTTAAAAGGATTCCGATTGTCCGGTGGGTTTAACGCAGTAAGAACTCATTCCCTGGATGCCTGGGAAGTCCAATGCGGTTAAATATGGTTTGGCCCACAATGGAGAGAAAACGATTGGAGTGTGGCATATTTTTTACCGAGATTTGATGAGATGAACGTACACTCGGCACACCAGCTGGCACCCGTCGTCGGGGTAATACATCTCTTTAATGGCTTCCCGGCGCAGCAACTCCCGCAATCAAAACCTGACATTGAAGGCACTTTTATACTCATTGCGTTGACGCTTGAGAGAGAAAGAGCGAGAATAGTGTGTTGAGGAGTGTGGACGTGACATGCGCGTTCTCCTTTGTCCTCTGCTCGGGTGAGCTACGGTGGGTGCATAAATTATGTGTGCTCACTTTTACACCATCAACTCAGGCAATCTTTCATCGAGCAGTGGTTCGTCAGAGGGTTTAAAGTAAGGATAGGTGGCGATGGAGGGACGGAAGAATTAAATTATCATCATATCTGTAACTAGCCGAACTTTTACTACCCACGACAGTTTGCGCCGCACGTAGATCCGAGCGAATACACTTGATCAAGCCTTCCGGCGCTTGGAAGCACAATCCTTCACTACACATGGCTACACACGCAAATGACGAGCTCCCACAATGGAGCATATGGTTGTATATTTTGCTCATCAAAATACGAGATCAAGAGGAACTGCAAATTGTCGGGAAAAGTTGTAATGTGGAACTCTAATTCATGGCAATCTCAGATTTTGTGGTACATTGAGTATCATGAATGTGTATGTGCTTATTTTGCCACCATTTGCACTACGCAAGATAATCCTGGAATATGTTATCAGTGCAAATTCTTCACCATTTGAAGAATTCAACTCATCTTAACAACAAACCTGTAAAGCAGTCTATCACTTCGAAGACATAGGTACCTTGCTAATCATTTACTTCATATAAGGAAAACGAATGTTAAAGAAGGAGCATATGATCTAGAATGTCGAGGTTCGAATGCTTCTTGGAATATTTCCGAGTGTGAAATGTTTTTCATCAAAGGATATTTACATTTCATGATATTTTTAATGACCTCTCTTAATGATCTCTCTTAATGACTACGTAAACAAGGGTACATTAGAATATGTGCAAGGAATGACGGAACATTGCCTCCTGGAGAAGGTCAATCGAAGTAGTCTTTAGATCTTTGATTTGACTGGATGAACTATTTCAACGGCTTACTATCTGTCTAGGGTTGGATAAACTTTCCTTGACCAAAGAAACACACTTCCGATCGATATTGACATCAGAAGCAAAAAGCTGTTGCTTCACCTAACCTGTTGGGTGCACGTGATCTATTCATAGTTGGTTCCAAACAAACAAAAAACTGGATCCTAAGACCATACACCACAGATTCGCGGCCAAACCGTTTGCGAAAAGGGTAGAACAAAACGCCCTGGCCATTCATGCTCAAAATCAAATTCCGAAACAATCCTCTTACGGTACGGCGCTACACCAGTTGCGCTACATCTCGCCGATGTTTAGCGAAGGACCGGGAAGATTGACATAC